>JASAMW010001075.1:0-14316 GCA_030247985.1 Epsilonema sp. ZAB3_2
CCGTCGCCATTGACGAATCCTGTTGAATAATTCAGGGAAGCGCAAGGGGAATAATACGGAGAAGCATGTCCGGCTTCGATGATCCCGGACTTTTCTATCAGGATCGGTTTTTCGCTGACGAAAATGAAGAAGACCGTGCACTGAACAAGGATGAAGATCTGCGGGCAGCGAAGGATTCGTTTCGTCGTTTTCTTCGCGAATTCAATCGCGGCCGAATGGATTTTTTCTACCGGTGCGTAAGTTGCTTTCCGTATTTACCGGTGCAGAGCCTCCCCCAATGCATAGCCCCATATAAAGGACCTGCATCGTGCATGGGGCAATGCACTGCACAGCTAAATATAAATACGGTTTCTTTGTGGTTGATCGTGCGATGTGTTTACCTAACGTACTTCCGTGTATTGAGGGTGTAAGCGAATAGCTGCTGTTGTGGTGCTATTGTAGAGACACGTTGAAGCAGCGCTACCTGTCTGGAAATTTCTCATTGAGTGTGCTGCTGAGCGATTTGAAAAGTTTTGACGCCAAATTGGCAGATAATCTGCGCAAGCGGCCTTCATTCTACTTGCCAGCTGTAAATTCTTGACATGACAGGACACAGAGGACAGAGGCTTCATCCAGGGCTGTTGCGTATTTTACAGTATTGATTGACGCTAATGTGACTGACCGTGTGTTTTCCTACGTGTAGTTGGAAGAAGCGGCGCGAGATGTTGCCTTTGAGATAACGCGCAGTGACCGAGGAGCAGATGAGACGGCCAAGAGACAGGAAGTTCAGATTCTTCTCGAGTCTAACGACTATCCGCAGTCTGTCAGATCCATCAAAGTACCCATATGCTTAGTTCTTGTCCGTCCCCGTAATGTAATGCATGCTGAACGTAACGTAGGTATATACAGTACATCTGCAATATCAGCACCTGGAAAAGTATTGTTGGCGTGCGCGCGATTATTGACTAGAGCAATCAAGTGTCTCAGTTGATTAGTATCCCGGGCATAATAATCGCAGCCTCTGGAGTCAGGAGTAAGGCTTCGAAAATCTCTATCCAGTGTCGTACATGTCGACACACTAGAACCGACATCGAACTCAAGCCTGGACTGGAAGGATACGCCTTGCCCAGGAGATGCGCGGCGTACGTAGCTGTATACATGCATGCTTAACAGTAACGGAACATATTGTGTAGTACGAAGGTTGCGTGTGACAGTAGCGCAAGTTGGATGTGCTTGCAGCGGTGGTGATGCGGCGATGAACCCTGGTCAGAAGTGTCCTTTGGATCCGTACTTCATCCTGCCGGACAAGTGCAAATGCGTGGACTTCCAGATTCTGAAACTGCAGGAGAATCCGGAGGATGTGCCTCACGGAGAAATGCCCAGACATCTACAGCTATATGCTGACAGGCACGCCGTACCCTGCGAGCCACGAGGCGCTTCTTTGTCTATGTGTTACTACTAGTAAGTGTGTTTGCTGCTGCAGGTACCTGACTGACCAAGTGGCTCCTGGCAATCGCGTCAGGGTGGTGGGTGTATACTCGATCAAGAAAGCGTTTCAGAAGAAGGTAGCCACTCACTCGCAGCATATTGAGACGAGACTGTCAGTCAGTGTGGTCACAGATGTGTAGTATGTAGGAAGGCGTATATTTTCAGGGTGGAGGTGGTCGAGGGGAGAAGTTGAACGTGGGTATTCGCGCTCCCTACTTGCGCGTTCTGGGCATAAGCTTGGAGACTACTGGAGCAGGACGCGGCGACGGCTTCAAACTCACTCCGGAGGAGGAACAGACGTTCAGGTAACCTGCACACGGGCAAGTAACTTATACAGGGTGTTTCATAATATACTCTCCGGATGTTTGTGCTTATATCTCCCCACCGGAGTGTCACATTCGAATGCGGTTTTTTGCGTTTAATAGCCAAGGCTTCAACGTTGATGCAGCCAAAATTTCAGCTTTCTAGGCCAACAGGAAGCGGCTCAAACAGCTCGATTTGCAAAGCGTCAATTTTCACACATTTTTGCAGGCGGCCAGGTACAGATCGGCTCCGGTTTTTCTCTCCCCAGTTTACCTAACCCAGTTCTCTCCTTAGTTGTTCTTCCGCAGTATTCCCCTCCCCAGTTTTTATCTGGAGCACAAGTTTCGGTAGAGTTTTCCATCTCCATGCCACTTCTCTTGCAGATTCGAACTTAGCAAACAGTGTTACAGCCAAAATTCGGTCATCCAAGCTTTTCCTTGGGACGCTGATGCCATGGTGATCAAACTGAAGTCTATCTTCGACAATACTGCTCAAAAATGCATAAAAGTTAGCGTGGAATGGTGAACAGACATTAATGAGCGAGAAAAAAGCGAAAATGCAAATCCGTGCCACGCCTCAGTGCCCTGCCTCCGTTTTGCACCGAAAAGGCGCCGCAACTTTGACAACTTACAGCGCCATGACAATGCAACCTAGGAAGCTAAAATTTTGGCTGCATCAACGTTGAAGCCTTGGCTATTCAACGCAAAAAACCGCACTCGAATGTGACACTCCGGTGGGGAGATATAAGCACAAACATCCGGAGAGTATATTATGAAACACCCTGTAGTATAGACACCGGAATTCTAGTGTCTATGCTTATAGCTTGGTGCAAGAGTGCTTATGACCAGCTTACAAAGGCAGATTCAGCTACCTTACATATATGTGGACTGGAAGAGGAAGGCATTGACTCTTTCTCTCTTGTTATGGTAGGGATCTCGCGAAACAGCCGGACATATACGAGCGCATAACTCGCTCCATCGCCCCCTCCATCTACGGATCGGTGGATATCAAGAAAGCGATCGCTTGCCTCTTGTTCAGTGGCTCAAAGAAACGGTACCTACCTTACTTACGTATGTTTCCTACGTTCAGTGACGCGCCCGTCAGGTGACAGGTGGTGTGAGCTCGTTACAATTGCTGTTGTTGTAGACTGCCTGATGGGTTGACGCGTCGCGGTGACATCAACGTGTTGCTGCTTGGGGATCCAGGGACGGCGAAGAGTCAGCTGCTGAAGTTTGTGGAGAAAGTGGCGCCGATTGGCGTCTACACGTCGGGCAAGGGCAGCAGCGCCGCCGGACTCACAGCTTCCGTCAACAGAGATCCCGCATCCGTATGCTTCTACACACAATACTTACACGTGCCAGTTAGTGTGCGCTTTTCTCAGGTTCCTGGCAAGATGTCTTTGAGGTGCAACGACACGGCCTGGCTAGGAGCTTGAAAAAGTGCACCATCACAAATGCGAAAGGCCAGCTTCCTTTCAAATACGTAAGGGTGCGTTGGCATTGTTTGGGGTTGGCATGCTGTGCTCGTTTCAGCGTAACTTCATCATGGAGGGAGGCGCGATGGTACTGGCGGACGGTGGTGTTGTGTGTATTGACGAATTTGACAAGATGAGGGAGGATGACAGAGTTGCCATCCACGAAGCTATGGAACAGCAGACCATCTCCATCGCAAAGGTTCTGTGTTGTGTCGTCTCTTGTGCATTTTTATTGTGCGGATGGAACTGGGGAGCTTTTGAGAAACTGTGCAGGCTGGCATAACGACGACGCTGAACTCTCGCTGTTCCGTGCTGGCAGCTGCCAACTCCGTGTTCGGACGCTGGGACGAGAATAAAGGCGACGAGAATATCGACTTCATGCCCACCATTCTCAGTCGCTTCGACACCATCTTCATTGTCAAGGATGAACACGACGCCAGAAGAGACACTGTACTTTCCCTTACTATACAGTACTGTACCTACAGCAGCTTTATTTTTACGTACCAAACTCCACCTACTGATCTGTTTGTTAGTTGTAAGAGCAACAAGTGTTTCAGACGCTGGCCAAGCATGTGATTCAAGTTCACGTGCAGGCTGGAGTGACTCGTGGCGGCGGGTATAAGGAAGGGGAGAAGGAGGGAGAGTTGTCGCTGGACCTGCTCAAAAAGTACATCAACTACTGTCGTAGCCACTGCGGACCCCGTCTGTCTCCAGCCGCCGGACAAAAACTCGTCAATCACTACGTGACTCTCAGAAATCCGCCCGACACTAATCCAACTGGTAAGCAGTCCCACCGAGTTGATAGAAGCGTGTGTGTAGAATTTTAACCATTCCTTATGGTACTGTTTTTATGTAAGCCTATGTACATAAGATGAGACAAGCGTACTTATTTATTGTCGTGGTACTACTTTATTGCGTATTGTATGTACATAGGCACAACGATGTCGAAGTCAGCCATTCCGATCACTGTGCGTCAGCTGGAAGCAGTGGTGCGACTGAGTGAGGCGCTGGCTAAGATGGAGTTGGCCGCATTCGCCACTGAGAGACACGTAGAGGAGGCACTACGCATATTCAGAGTGTCCACCTTGGCAGCCGCCACCTCAGGAAATCTCGTCGGTATTCGAACCAAACCGTGCCCAGCAACTTCCATGTGGCATTCATCCGTTACTCGGTGATTGATGCGATTTTGCATATACTGTATGCATGCATGCTCTTTGACGTTTGTACAGGTGTGGAAGGATTTACAATGCCGGCGGATCAGGAAGCACTGTCTCGCATCGAGAGACAGGTCAAACGTCGCTTCTCCATTGGCACTCAAGTACGTACAGTATGTTATGTATGATCTACTGTCTACTTGCATCCTACTCGAGGGCACGTTGACGTTGAGGGCGGCGTCTCTGTTGCAGGTGTCGGAGCACGTGATCATTCAGGATTTTGTGCGTCAAGGCTACGACGAACACATCGTACGACAAGTTCTCGGTTATATGATCCGACGCGGAGATCTCAAGCAGCGAATGCAACGAAAAATGCTTTTCCGTATGAAATGACCCATTGGTACACCACCACCACCTCCTCTCATCCACTATTGCGCATTCAGTGCATTTGAATTTTTCTGTTTTGACTTTGCATTCTTTCTTTGATCACTTATTTCCTCAGGTGCATGCACCCATATTAGTGGAATCGTTGACTAATACACAATAAAGTCAGCAAGATCACGTAGGTACTGTACGTACATATATGTTGTACACAATCAGCATACATACCGCCCATGGGCTCTCCTGCTCTGTACCTGTACTTACGTTCTGTACTCCGTCACCTCAGAATAGCCAGTTGGTTCATATCGACAGTGTTGAACTGTAACCTGTGGTCAGGCTGGAGATTTGGACCTCTGCTCAGATGGCTGTTGCTGGCTGTGGTTGGAGCGAATACTTTCATCTGTCGAATGTGTGTGTCTCTTCCATTCTGATGATTCTGCAGAACGGCAGCTTGTAGCATGAACGTGCGTACGAAACGTCCGTTCTCTTGCAGAGGAATCGTCTGCCAGCCTACCGGTTCCTGCATCTCCATTTTCCGCAGTTCGCGACAGTCATTCACATGCGAACCCACGCGAATGGATACTCTACAAGTATACGTACGTAGTATGTGAGTGTGGACGATGTTGAACAGCCATGAGGAAAGGCGTTCGTCCGTCAATGCTGCAAATATGACTGCTAATTCGTGCGTACATACTTGCTGGGAGTATAGCTTTCATCCGCTTTGAAGTCCACATAAATGGCTAGATACGCGAGCATTGTCTTGCGTCGAAACTGAATGGTTACCACGTGAGGCTGCGGCCCATCTGATTGCCAGTACGTGTCTGTGTTGTTGTCCAATATCTGATCCACACCCATGCCTACAAAACAAATCCCTTCATTGGGCATGGCAGAAATATCCCGCATCACAAAAATATCGTACCATAAAAATATGTACAAGCTAGAGAACTACGGGGTAAACCCGGCCATGAGAAAATCAGGGACCGATTGAGTCAAAGTATGATATCAACCGATTCCTTGACAACTCTCCTCTTTCAAACGAGCTATTTGGTTCATCATTTGCTGAAACAGCAAATAGTTCAAAGGAGAGTAGGTGTCGGGTTTACCCCATGGCCGGTACCCTATTAAAACATAATACGTCTAAAACTAGCACACTAAATACCTGCTTTGCATGATGAAAGGGACCATATAGCCTCGTCGCTCACTTCTCTGGCTTCCTTTGAGTCTGTTGGAAGCTGGTTTTTGATTGCAGGGATGCTGCTGGCTGTTACTTGTAGAATCCTGCTGGTGGCTTCGCCGTCCGCCATGATTCTAATCAAGCGCCCCAAAGCAAACTAGTAATCAGCTAAAAACACAATCCCCTTAGTCGCCTGCCTACTGTTTAGTGCTCGAGGCTCAAGTATAGCTTCAGAGATATGCCGCCACTCAGCATACTCGCATTATCGTTCAACAGAAATAGGGAAGGGTACTATAAACCACTTTATTGCTACGTCGTAATCATAGAAATCTGGGATGGGAAGACTTCCCCTGAGGATAGAATTCATTTCGACTCCGGCAACATACAGCGCGACAAAAGTATGCCGACTACTACGCAAGTACCGTATTTACCGGTAGATAACCCCCCAATGCATAACCCCCCCCCAATGCATACCCCCATATTGGCAAAACATAAAAAATGCCCAATGCATACCCCCATATGTACTGTACAGTACCTGAACCTACCTATGTAAGCTGGTCATATAGTACCCGTAGCCACTCCCACACCAAGCTAAGATGCCTATAAGCCTGCTTGGGGGTGTATTATACTAGAATAACCGTGTTTTGACCTCAATTATGCCCTAAAAGACGTGCTTAAAATATGCCTCTGCGCACCTCTCAAAAACATAAAAAATGCCCCATGCATAACCCCCCCCCCCCCCCAATGCATACCCCCCCCCCCCCCCCCTATGCATACCCCCATATGGGACCTCTCAATTTTTGCATCCCCATGGGGCTATGCACCGGTAAATACGGTATGACATGTGCATCACATTCATACGATCATAACGAGCAACACACACTCACAAATGCTGCTAAGTCCACTTTTCATAGGCATTGAGCGGGTATTCGTTTTTGTGTTGTTCCACATGCTGGCGCAGTTCTGTCATCTGCTTTTGCAATCGACGTGGCATCTCCTTGTATACGTCGCTAAACATTTCGCTTGGACTCGGCTTGGGTCGCTTCTCCGCCTTGCTAAATTCTTGCATAATGTGCTGGCGAGCTTCCTCCTCCCACTGCTTGTCTTTCTCTTCGTTCCAAATACCCCGATGATCCACCATGTAGTTATACAGGCGACGACTCGGCTTAGGCTCCACATCACGCCAGAATTTCAACTCTTCCATTGACCTGCAACACAGCAAGACATTACATAGTGTACATATTTTATGCACTTCCTGCACTTGAACGTCCACTCCCTAGTAACCTGGCTATTCCACTCCTCTTAAACTTACCTTACTTATGATTACCACTTATATGTATCCGCACAGTTGAGGAACGGAATAAGCGACGCCCTTCTCTCTCTTTCTTTTCTGGGCGGCCAACGAGTTATCGATCGCTCGATCTTCTGCTTAGTACTGTATGTTCATGCGTACGACACCTGTATGCGCTGCTGTCATCGCTGGTAGAATGATCTCCCAGTCGATAGGTCATAGCCTCGAGCATGACAGGCTTCTGCTGTCCGTTGGCGACTTTTCTGGCGCGTTTCGTTGCATTGTAGACGGCGAAGACGTCGTTTCCGTCCACTCTCAGCGTCTGATGTCCGTATCCTACGCCTTTGGCCGCGATCCCGTCTCCTCTGTACTGTTCGCTGGTGGGCGTTGAGATGGCGTAGCCGTTGTTGCGACAGAAGAATATGATAGGGCAGTCGAGAGTTGCGGCGAAGTTGAAAGCCGCATGCGCGTCACCCTCAGACGCCGCCCCGTCACCGAAATAGCACACCACTATGCGACCTGAAAGTGAAGAGTGCTTGCGATAAGAAACAGAAACAACACTGACATCTTTGTATGTACATAAGTACTACTGTAGTGACCAACCAGGAGAGTCAGTCCGGTTCGTATCTGACCTGACTGATCTCTTTTGAAAGCGTATGCTGCTCCCACAGCCTGAGGCATCTGCGTACTCAACGGAGAGCTGATAGTGACAAAGTTCAACTGGCGACTGCCATAGTGTACAGGCATCTGACGGCCTTTCCCAAGGTCCCCTCGATCACCGTAACACTGAGACATGAGCGCAGCTGCAAATAAACGTACAATCCAGAAAAGCAATCAATCATCGGATTCACAAAGCGCATGATCGACTTGGCGCAGCTCACTCAAAATGTTTGGGGTACTTGCATATGTACAGTACAGTTTGTTGACACGAAAATAAATATACAAAACACATACACGGTTTATGCCGCGGGTTTTTAACCATGCGCTCGCACGTCTGATGTACAATATCTACAAGTACATGTGGTCGTTTGCGGTGCCATGTAGCCTACTACTCCTAAATACGTTAGACGTACGGACATATGGTGAACGCGGCATTAGCCCATACATAGTGCTCACAGCTACTACTTTTTGCACACCAGGAAACGTCAACACCTACTGTATATGTAAAGTACGTACAGTACTGGTGCGCACCTTACATAAATAGGTGTCGACGTTTCCTGGTGGGCAAAAAAGTAGTTGTTGTGAGGACGATATTCAGTATGGGTTAGATAGAAAAGATCCATATTACGTAAGGCAAAAAAGTCATCCAACACCTCGCTCTTCCTTCGTCACGCCTTTCCAGGCCGGTATCCCCCACAGTCCATCACGATTCCAAGGTAAATGAAATCGCGCAGGTTCTCAGCGGAACGCCGAAAGCATTCGTATCGTATGCAAATATGGCCACCTTACCCAATGTAAATCCACGCCACAGCAGAACACCGGCTTCTCTGTACTGGCCGAACACCAAATCCCGGTTGTCAAGAGCGGCTGCTGAGCCGACGTGCGTCGCTTCTTCGCCGTGATTCGTCATATAGAACGAAATACGGCCTTGTCTTTGCGCGTGATATAATATTCTATCCACGGAGTCCAGCAGTGTCATAGTCTTGTACATCTTTATCAATTCCTCGTCGGAAAAATGCGGATCTTGCGACGAATTTAGGATTCTTCCAGTGGAATCCATTACTCGATAAATGGGAATAGTGGCAGCTGTCGATGGATCAGCCACTTGTAATTCCTCCGTGTACCTCGCTTCACGACCGCCCAGATATTTGGAAGAGAACTCCCCCAGTACAATATCATCTGAACTGGCACTTAGCACTCGCGCAGATGTGGCAAGTTCAGCACGCCACTGCCATTGAGCTCTCAATCTCGTCCAATTTTCAAGGCAAGAGAAGAGCCCCCTCTGCTTCGAAATGAGCCGAATACATTGTCGGGCACTGCAGCGGACAGTCTGCATCGCGTATAGAAGCAATGACGGCGATCTTCCTCTTCTTGTCTCCTTCTTCCTTCTCCTTCTTCCTTCCTGCCCGGACCTCCTAAAGGCGGGCACGGGCAGGGGCTTGGGTACCCGACACCCTCCTAAAGGCGGGCATGGAACGCATGGAGAAAATCTTAACTCCTCCTGTCCTCAGGAAATTTGACGACCGTTTGACGGCAGACCAATGGTCGTTTCGACGGCCGTATTTTCGCCGTTTTCCCGCTAGACTCATTCTGCCTTCTTTCTCTCTTCGCTCCTTTCGCTCGTGGTAGTGTGGAGTGACAAAAAAAGCGGCGGAAACGGCGTCGATGGAAGTTTTCCAGCCAGAAAACGGTGAAAAAACGGACATCGAAATGGCCGTTGGTTGGCTGTCAAGTGGCCGTCGAATTTCCTGATGACAGAAGGAGTTAATAATATTTGTTAATTCAGCATTCAAACGTGAATGCAATAGGTTTAGACAACTACTGTTGGATCTAGCACTAACTATCATATAGTAAATATATCTCACCAATGAAGACATCCTGAATGAATCTGTCAAAGCCTCCACGGCTAACTTTTAGCGGCATTTCCAAATCAAAAAGCCATATGCTTCTTGCTGTTTTCAGTGTCGAGATCTCGCCAATTTCCTTATGTACTGAAATCGCCAAAATCCGCGTCGACCAAAATCCAAAATACACAAAACTAAACTGCCCATATCATTAGCGCAACAATAATGTTGTCATGAAAGCTTCTTTGAGAATCTGGAATGCTAAATAAGGCAATAGAAATCGAAAAGAAATGAAATTTTTCTTGTCTTGCTTTGTATCATAGAATCGGGCATTGAAGGGCACACGGTTTTGTGTTATGCGCAGTTTAGTTAGGTATATTTGGTTGATGCCCATTTTGGCGATTTCAGTACATAAGGAAATCGGCGAGATCTTGACACTGAGCAGATAGAAGCAAACGGCTTGTTGTTTTGGAAATCCCACTAGCCGTGGAGGTTTTGACAGCTTCATTCAGGATGTCTTTGTTGGCGAGATATATTTACTGTATGATAGTTAGTGCTAGATCTAACTGTAATAAAGCTTTTGCAGCCAACAGAAGTGTCAAATTCAGGCTAATTCTTGTGTAACATGAAATAATTACTCCAAATGGACTTCTGAAAAGGATGGTCAATAATTGGTATTGAGAGAGAAATTTGACACTTTATATTTTTGTTCACTAAGTATGCATAGTATGGTGCAGATGGGTAAATACAGACCCTTTTTTCAATGTGTGAATAGTAGGGTAAGTAAGAGTGGAGTCGCTTTTACTTTACTAGGTGAGGTCGCTTTTTCTAAATTGCTTATTTTTCGTTTTTCACTTTTTCTTGCAAAACTTGTTTATATTTTTCATTTTGTTACTTTTTAGTCAAACAGCAGTTACTTTGCTAAAAAGTAACAAAATGTGCATTAAAAAGTTTTGCAAGAAAAAGCGCTGCTATGCATGCACAGCACTATATTTATCTCATTGTACCCTACCCAACTGTATTTATGGCAAACCTTTTACAGATCTGGCAACCTTTTGCGCATCTGGCAACAGTTTTGAAATTCTGGCAAAAAATTGCTCATCTGGAAACCCTATCAGAGATGTGGCAACCCTGTTGCGCATTTTGCAACCAATTTGCAGATCTGGCAACCCCTTTGCACATATGGCAATAATCCACAGAGGTCCCACCCCTCGAGGCCGCACGAGGGACAGCAGGCTCTCGAAGCGAAAGAATAATTACGGTAGCCTATGTCGTGGTAAAAACGAAGACAACAAAGCGCGCGCATCTTCGTTTCTTCCTCCGCTCGCTGTGCGCTTTGTCGACTTCGTTTTTACCACGTACGTAGGCTACTGTAATTATTCTTTCGCTTCGAGAGCCTGCTGTCCCTCGTGCGGCCTCGAGGGGTGGGTCCAGCGTCGATTTTGCACATTGGATGGGCCTGAACATCTGCAAATGCTAAAAAATGAACAGTCCTTTCTCACTGCCAATTTTTACCCATGCCCTCCTTTTCAGAATTCCATCTGGAATGATTATTTCATGTTCGACAAAGATTGGCCTGAATTTGACACTTTCGTTGGCTGCGTAAGCTTTGAATTGTCTAAATCAATTGTTCGCATTTGAAGGCAGAATTGGCGAATATTATTAGATTTTCCCCATGCCCTCCATGCCCGCCTTTACGATGGGTGTCGAGTGCCCTGGCCCCTCCCTGCTCGTGCCCGCCATTAGGAGGTCCCCCTTCGCCTCTGCGTCCCTGCTTACTTCGGACCTAGCCCTTATTTATCGCCCGTCGTAGCAGCGTATGGCTGAATTAGGTATGTGTCCAGAGTAAATTGAAATTTGCCGTACGGAAGGGATGATGGCGGGATCGATCAGGGATCAGCTCAGCATCACGCAATTTTGATGTTTGATGTGACATTCAAATGGGATCAGCTGCTTTTGTTTGCCCATTCTGTATATGCAGTGAAATGTTTCGTGCAGAATTGCGGAGTTCGTATTTGGTAAGTTATTGCATTGTATGGTGTCTGTGTCTGGTGTTGTTGTTGCGTTGCTGTATCTTGTGTACACTACATACACGGTATCGGAAAAAGGAAGACTGGACAACCCGATACGGTATCCTTACCGTTTAGGTCTCGCAGCGCGCAGCGGAGAACACATGCTGACTCCACTTTTTAGATGGGTCATTATTGCATTGGTAGATGCCTGTATCGATCATCGATGTGTCTGTATTGCAGAGACGTGCTTTGGGCGCACTGCTGAAGCGACGTGTTTCAACTTCCATGCATGAAAGTGCATCCACTGGTGCTGACAGTGGCGGTGCGGAAACCCCTTCCAGTTCCCAATCCCTGCAACAACAGCATAGAAATGCCAGCAAAGGGACTGGCGTAGTGCGCAGACTTCGATATTCGTCTCCTTGGAAGCGAAAAATGCTGTTTCAAGGTCACACTGGTTTTCCCGGTCCATTCGTGCTTGGATTGCCGACTTCAGAACGTTATCAACTTCAGGAGACAGCAGCAATATGTGATCGACTGGGATATACTGCATCCCACATCAATGAGGGTAGGGTGTACTGTAGAGTGTATATGTTGCCTACATATACACTCTATAGGTATACCCATGATAACGGTGACGGTCACCGTTATCATGGGTGACGGATCTCGACTGATATGTCGTCTCGTAAAATATTAGTTTATGCGGTGCAGTTGTACAAACGCAAAAAGTTTACATTATGCACTACTCGCTTTTTGTGTTCTGTTCCAGTTCAGACACGAAAATTGCGCTGCAAGTGTATTCGAAAGAAACGGGAAAGGAGTTTTTTGTTTTCTGTGATGGTATACTCGTCTTCTGGAATATCAGCGCTGAGGAGGTAAAATAATACTGCTTTCTGCGAAAAAAAACTGATGCGTCCGCCATACGTACACAGTATTCCGTCGTTGTTGTGCCCAGATATCTTTCATCCGTTCTTGTTTGGGAGCCAGTTCCAAGGGTGCATATACCGACGAGCTTGTGAACGAAGAAACGGAAAATGTCCCCTTCGAGCTCAGCAACGAGTACTATGCAATAGCTGCTCTTTCGTACCTACGTATTGGTAAAAAAATAGTGTCTTACTTGTTCGTACGTACTTGGTATCGAACAAAGAAAATATTTTTGGTGGCTGTCTTGTCTAGGGGTGCAACGCGAATGAAAAAAGATCGGATTTTGCTGAGCCGAGAGACGCAATCTGCCGAGTGGAAATATTCGGATGAGGCAATCCTCGAGCGTTATGCCCTATCACATGGCATCGCCATGTCAGGTGTGCAAGCATACAGACATAGCAACTGCATGACGACAATTTGGCCATTTGTTCTATTTCATCTTAATGTTTACAGTGAAACTAGGAATTTGGGAACATGAATTGGACAACGTGGCCATGCTGACGGAACAGATTGCTGAGGTTGGTAAGTACGTATGTATGTATGTATGTTGGTGTGATGGTGGTAATGTCACTTATTTACTAAACTGCGTACCGCAAATAAATCTATTACGGTCTCCGTATGTATGTACAGATAGTCAAATGTACGTTGGATGAGTAGTCCTTTATTCGGAAGTGAGAGTCCTTTATTCGGAAGTGTTGAGAGGTGTGTATCATAAGCATAATGCATAGTATAATACAGTAGCAAGTTAAAGTAGCACAATGACCGTAGCAAAATAGTAAGTAGCAACAGCAAGGTATCATGAAACAGCAGCGAAATAGCCACGTACCACAAAACACATTACTAAACGTCCTTACACGTGTACGAATCAAACAGCGTGGTCAGATCTACGTACTATGTATGTATGTACTGTTGCTGAATGTAGCTTATACGTAGCTTCTTCTAGCCGGTTCTTCTGGTGCCTGTAAAATAGAAACACACGCACATACATGTACAGTAAAACGAACGGTCAGTGCATCTTATTGTAACTACATCTATCCAGAATTGGCTATAGGCCGAGCTTTTTGCCCACTGCAAGCTTTTTGCTCTTGGCCCTTTTCGCATAGCGCTGTACGGAAGCGTCGGATGCCCACAAGCCTAATTCCTTCAAGTCCGCTGGGTCGACCCCATTATTTATCGCCTCCGACGCACTTCCCGCCCGGAATGAGTGTGGGGTAATCGGTGGCAGATTGGACGATTTTAGGGCCGCCTTCAGTGATTCATGGTACGATGTTTTTGAGAGTGGCTTTTTCTGACAAGTCAGCATGGGGAAAATCGGGTCCTCCAGGCTTTTGCCAACCGCGCCTGAGTTAAGCCACTTGGTCAAAAACTCGACTGGGCAGAGGCTCGTGGATTGAGCCTTGGGGATAAACTTCCAGTTGCCTTCTCTAAACTGGTCCGTTTTCGCTTTTGGCAGGAACAGCTGGATATGATCGCCTAGCACCTGAACGTGACGCTGTCTCAGGTCAATGATATCATCCAGCCTTAGGCAACCCCCAAAGAGAAGTAGGGACATGGTGAGCAAGCGCAAGTTTTTCAGGGAGCTGTCCGACAGAAAACGGGCGTGAAGCTGTTGTAGGTGCTGCACGCTAGCTGGAG
>JASAMW010001076.1:0-17194 GCA_030247985.1 Epsilonema sp. ZAB3_2
GTATGTAATTTTGGGGTTCTCCCTAGTAAGGCTGTGAGCTTTGGGGGTATGTAGCTTTGCAATATATGTTATGGGGTTAACAACAACAAAAATCTTTATCATTGGAGAACAAACCAAATGGTTATGTGAAGGGTGGGTGGGGATGGGGATTTGCTGTTTGTACATACCCCCAACTCACCCCAGGCCGATGTCTACAGGATAATCCTCCACTATTCGCTATTTACGTTAAAAAAATTCTGGGTATTCGCGAGCTGACACCTCTGTTTTTAGTATATTGTGCTTTTTGATCGGGTGACCCCGGTCGCTGTCGATCAAAAAGCATACTGAAAAACATGGAGGGTAATCTCGCGACCACCTATAATTCTTAGCACAAGTAGCGAATAGGCCGTATACAAACTTGCAAAACCTGTACATAAAATTGCACTAAATTTACATCGAGGGTGCCAAATCAATCCCGCACCCTTGGTCTTGACCTTTTTCTCGAGCTATAACTATGGGGTAAACTCAGCCATGCGAAAAATCCGGCCACCTACGTTTCAGGGCAGCATAACTCAGTAACTATTGTATTCCAATCTATTCCTTGAACTCTCCCCCTTTCAAATGCGCTACTTGGTTGGCTCATTTGCTGAAACAGGTGGCCGGGTTAACCCCCATGGCCCGGGTTACCCCAGTGCCCTACAACAACGTATACCAATATTCGCAGGTCTCTGCGCGGCTCCGCTGGGAAACCCCCAGCCTTCCCCAATGCCCAGAGTATCAGTGGAATCTGGCGCATCCCCACAGTAAATGCCATCTCCGGTGTCCTCTTTCTTGCTCTGTTGAAGTAGTTGAGCAGGTAGCCCCAGCAGTTGCGCTTGGGGTTTTACGGGGACTCGAAAGCAGAAAATCTCCGGTTGGCGCGATTTCCCAGAGAGCCTGCCACAAGTTCAGACCGCTCTCCAGACGGATATTGTCCGTGATGTCGTTTTCCTGGATGGCAGAAACCAGCGGAACGACGGAGAAACACAAATATCTGGACGCAGTTCACGGGGAACAGGTAGGAATGGGCTTGCAACAGGCTCTTGTCTTGTTGAGAAAGCCGCTGGAAATAAAAGAGAAACATGAACATTGGTTTTTACGGTCTACCCTCACTAGCGCGAATCCACGTGCGCGCCTCTCAGGAGCGCGAACCCCAAATAGCGCCATGAGGTGAGCGCGTCATCTCACTAGCGCGATTTGCATGTGCGCGCCTGGAAGTTTGCGCAACTCTCATTTGCGCGACACCTCGAAAAAGCGATTTTATGTTTCGCGACCCCCCAAAAAGCGCGATTGTATGCTTTAGCGACATGCCAAAAGCGCAATTCGCTACAAGCATTTTGTTTTACAAAATGTAATCAAAGAATGCAAGTTGTGTTTTTCAAAATAGGCTTAGGACGGGGCTCAGGCTGTAGGCTTAGGCTGAGGTATTGGATGCAGAGGCTCAGCCTAAGCCTAAGCCTAAGCCTCAGCCTAAGCCTCAGCCTAAGCCTAGGCCTGCGACTGTTCACGTTGTATCCAGCGTAACGCCGGGTGTGTACCATATGGGGGCAGGGACACAGTAGGGTCACAGGAACACACTAACTTCTAGACGATATAGAAATCACCCTTTGCGCTAATGAGATATGCGCAACTGGGACTTCGCACTGGTGGATATTTGCGGACATTTTTTCGCGCGCAAAGTACGTGTCGCGCTAATGAGAGAGCGCTCTTCTGGAAAACGCGAACATTGGGTGACGCGCTACTGACACTTCGCGCTTTTGAGTTCGCGCTTCTGAGTGATGCGCAACCGCGATTCGCGCTAATGAGAACACCCCCGTTTTTACGGCACTGAACAAGAAAATATGGAAAATCTCAAAGAACGAGAAAGATAAATAACGTCTTCAGATTTACTTTACTTTATCAGTTGTTACTTTTCACTTTTCTTTTCACCATGCTTTTCTTTTCTTTTATTTTATTTTATACTTTCCTTCCATCCATCATATAGTCACCGGGACGAACAAGCCCGTGCTTGACATTTTTCGCGCGCCCGTAGAAATCTTCGTAAATCTGGCTTTTATATAAAAGAATAGCAAGAGTGTTTTAAAATGGGTCGAAACGCCGGTTGCTATTCTTGTATAGAAATGCCAGATTTACTACAATGCCACGGGAGCGGCAAAATTGTCAAGCACGGTCTTGATCGTCCCACTGACACCCGTTGGAATTGCCTGGGTGCTGGGTGCTGGGTGCTGGGTGCTGCGTAGACTGCTTAATACGGGCACCTACTGTGACGGACCGGACACTTTAACATAGAGTCGAACCTTACTGAGCGCTAGGTGACATGGACTACTGAATAGGTGCGGCATAGACTACTAAGTACTAGGTGCTGGGTGCTGCGTAGACTGCTTAATACGGGCACCTACTGTGACGGACCGATCACTTCAACATAGAGTCGAACCTTACTGAGCGCTAGGTGACATGGACTACTGAATAGGTGCGGTTTAGACTACTATAGTACAAATTATAATTCTAGGACCCATGTATTATTTATCTCGAGAACTACGCGACGTAGAGCAAAGCGGTCAAAACTTCCACGGATAACTTTAGCTCGCATCTCCAATAAAAAAATCCGTTTGTTGCTATCTTCTCTCAGTGTAGAGATCTCGCCAATTTTCTTCAGCACTGAATTCGTGTCACCTTTTTGCAGACGCTAAAGCACGCAAACCACGACACCCTACGACCCTGTACGCCCGATGCGCATTTTCATCGTCTTCATCACATATGCTTATTTCTGCCATTTTGATTTTTCGGGAGTTTGCGAGGCTTAGAATTGCCCAATGGTCCACGCCCGATTTGGCGATTTTAGTACTGAAGAAATTTGGCGAGATCTCGACACACAGAGCAGATAGAATCAAACGGTTTTTTTATTGGAGAGGCGAGCTAAAGTTATCCGTGGATGTTTGACCGCTTTCTCTCGCGCGTAGTTCTCGAGATAAATAATCATGGTCCTAGAATTATAATTTTACTTTAAGTACTAGGTGCTGGGTGCTGCGTAGACTGCTTAATACGGGCACCTACTGTGACGGACCGATCACTTCAACATAGAGTCGACCTAACTGAGCGCTAGGTGACATGGACTACTGAATAGGTGCGGCATAGACTACTGAATAAGTACTAGGTGCTGGGTGCTGCGTAGACTGCTTAAAACGGGCACCTACTTACGGACCGGTCACTTCAATGCTAAGTCATACCTTAAGTCGTACACTAGATGACATAGACTACAAAATAGGTGAGGCATAGAACACTGAATAGGTGGGGCCAATACATAGGCTACACCAAGAATCAAATGAACAACTGCTGTTTACGAGGTGTGAAATGGTGCGTTGGTCTCTAGACGTTGCAAATTTTATACTTTATGGCAGGAAAGGAGTGAAAGGATTATGCTTCCAATTTTAATGGGTAACATATGTGCGAAGCAGAAATCTTTCTAGTAATGAATCAGAGTGACTACTGCTTTGTTGGTCACAGGAATGTTATTGACAACCAGACTACCGTATTAAATTTGTCTTGAAATAAAAAAGATGCCCCAAAATGCTAGGGGGGCTATGCCCCAAAAATGTGTATGTCATGCATCTGGATGAAAATCGAAGGTGTGGTTCCATAGTTATACAAGCGTATGGAAAGGTGGACTGTATTGTACAAGGTGTCTATATAACCGTCCACCTTCCAGTCATGTAACTCTGGAACCACACTTTAAATTTTTATGCGGTTTTTTGTATTTTGTAGCAAAGGCTTCAACTCAGATGTGTACAAAACTTGAGCTTCATAGGCTAAGTGGAAGCTGCTCAAACACGTTCTTTCCCCGGCGGTCATAAACGAGGGTTTTAGGCCGATTAGGGGTCTTCTGTGTATGGTCCAAGCAAAATTAGCCCCGTGATGAAAAAAGATGTTCCAAAATGCTAGAAAATGCGTATCTCATTCATTAGCCCCAGTGCCAGGGTAGCAAACGCATTTGAACTGGGTATCTTGAAAGAATAAGACCGAGATTTTTCTCCATACTGAAGAAAAACGTCGATTTTGAGCTTCGAGATTCAAACCGCCGTAATTTCCGAAGTATGTGGACGAAATAGTTGAAATTTTGTACACACCTGCGTTGAAGCCTTGGCTACAAAATAAAAGAAACCGCATGAAAATTAAGGTGTGGTTCCAGAGATCATGCACGGAAAGGTGGACGGTTTATTTTGAGACACTCTGTATAGTATGAGACACTCTGTACATACAGGGTGTCTCATAATAAACCGAACACCTTTCCGTGCAAGTAACTCAGGAACCACGCGTTAGATTTTCATGCGGTTTTTTGTATTCTGTAGCCAAGGCTTCAACTTAGATGTTTACAAAATTTTAGCTTCCTAGGCCCTGTGTAAGCTGCTCAAACACCTTCTTTCTCCGGCGGTAAAAAATGAGGGTTTTTCGAGCTGGTAGTGCCGATTTAGGGGTAATTCTGTGCATGGTCCAAAATAAAATTAGTTTCATAATGAAGAAAGATGTCCCAAAATGCTAGGAAATGTGTATCTCATGCATTATCCCCAGTGCCAGCATAGCAAGCGCATAAAACAGAGTATCTTGAAACACTAAGACCGCTTTTTTCCCCATAGTAAAGAAAAAGATCGATTTTGAGCTGCGAGATTTAACCCGCCGTTATTTCCAAAGTATGTGGACCACACAGCTGAAATTTTGTACACGTCTAAGTTGAAGCCTTGGCAACTAAATACAAAAAACCGCATGAAAATCCAACGTCTGGTTCCAGATTTACATGCACGGGAAAGTGTTTGGTTTATTTTGAGACATCCTGTACATTGTACATTCCAGGGTTTGACTTGAACTCCATCGCTCAAGCAGTGGCTACTGGGAAAATGCTTGTCGGGGATGCCAGGGAGAAGCTGATTGCATCACTAAGCACGCAATTTTTGGAAGACAACAAGAAAAGCTACCGTTTATCACCTATGGTCATCGTTTGGATATGCAAAGTACTGTTTCTGCCCGTGACTGCAGTTCAACTAAAACTGATGGCGGTCTTCATTGATGCTGATATTAACTACCCGTTTACATTACTGTCAAACAACTTCAGCTCCAAAGAAACGGAAATATTTCCCATCTTTGTTTTCTGTGACGTTTTATTCGAGCAACCGGGAGCGGCATACGAACCGTCATGTGCGCCACAAGCATGAATGTCGTCCATGCGAAACTATTTGTCTTTCTGTGGTTATTCTTTGCTGCTCTATTCGCGTTTCTTTTGCTTGACATGGCAGCTTCGTATTTGAGAATTCTCGTCATTCAACACAAACTGAGAAACACACTTCTAGCTAATTCGTCAGCCACTGTGACGCCAGAAGACTTTATTCATTACATTGGCATATGCCGATGCCATTACCTCTACATAATTGCGATCCTGGATAGCAGCATTGCACGAGAGGTTGTGCATATGTATGCAACGGGGACTGTCACATTGACTCCTACAAGTATAGTGACTGAGTAGAACTGAACGTGAACTGAAGCAGAGGTTATCACTGTATAACAGTATGTATAAGTTATCACTGTGCACGGTATAAGAGACCTTGTTCACGGATCAGCTGCTGCCGCCGCGGCGCTGCCATATATTGGACCATCATTTTGCAGACTTGGAATCGTGTGCAAAGGAATCTGATTTGTAGACCATTTCACAGTCCATTTATTTCAGATGGAGTAATAAATGACAGTGATTCAGCTACCCAAATAAATCTTCCATTCAGTCAGCCTGGCCAAAATAACTTTTCCTCAGCTTTTGGCACAAATAGCTATGTAGCTATGTTATAGTTATGTAGCTAGTAGCTATGTTTCACTTTCGAGTGTTCTACATGTATGTTTCAGTTTACGAATACGTAAAAATAGGTAAAGGTAATACGTAAATACATAATACGTAAATATAGGTAAAGTAGCCTACTGTATTTTGTTTGGTGTGTGCTTGCAGCAGCGAGGAGGATGTGTAAAGATTACAATACATCTGCGTTTACTTGTGCATATCCACAAATGCATGCCATAGCAATGTAATGGCAAAACATAAAGAAATTCCTAATGAATAGCCGAATTGTCAAGGTGACCGGTCGGTCACAGTACCAGTAGGCTATAAAAGTGGCGAGTACACTCATGGTGAACTCACGGTGAGTTTGAATTTTGAGTATTATTATCATTGATTCTCACTTGCTCCCAAACGCTAAATCACGAGTTCATACGTGGTGAGTTTCAAGCTCCCGGTGAATTCACCAGCCTCCCTATGCTTCATCACAGGGAATTCTCACCTAGTGCTCAGTAAGGTACGACTCTGCGTTGAAGTGGCCGGTCCGTCACAGTAGGTGCCCGTTTTAAGTGGTCTACGCAGCACCTAGCACCGAGCACTTATTCATGCAGTCTATGCCGCACCTATTGAGTAGTCCATGTCACCTAAGGTTAGACTCCATGTTGAAGTGACCGGTCCGTCACAGTAGGTGCCCGTATTAAGCAGTCTACGCAGCACCCAGCACCTAGTACTTAGTAGTCTATGCCGCACCTATTCAGTAGTCCATGTCACCTAGCGCTCAGTAAGGTTCGACTCTATGTTGAAGTGTCCGGTCCGTCACAGTAGGTGCCCGTATTAAGCAGTCTACGCAGCACCCAGCACCCAGCACCCAGCACCCAGGCAATTCCAACGGGTCCCACTGACTATATTTTGTTTATTTGTTATTTTTTATTTTTTATTTTTGCGGAATTATTTTACTAAAACTGTGTGACTTTTGCCGGCCTCAGGAAGTCAGAAGTAAAATTTTATGCACTTTCTAAACAAAAACTGCAAGCAATGTACCTTTTCCAACTCTGCGTCCTGACACTCCGAAGCTGAATCCAGGATCATCCAGTGCAAAATGTACAGAATTTTCACTAACGAATTGCTCAGTTTGCATTCCTGATGCTGCGTATCCGTTTGGCCTTCCGCTTCCTAAAACAATTGTTAAACACCCAGTAAAAACATATTCATGCTCCCTGTATCTGCAATTCTGTATTTATGGTGCAAAATTCAACCTTTTCTCACGTTTGTGTCCAGTATTACACACTGTCCACGTGTGGACTGCTCGATCCCATCTTGGATGAGTGATTGATCGGATAGGCTGGGTGAAAGGCGTAATGTTTTGACCACCACCGTTCGAGTCTCATTTCAGATACCAAAGGTAATGGCGTGTTTCATAATTTTTGTAATTTTGCATTATATTCGGCCGCCGTGAAAATTTGTCCGATATCCCAAACTCCTACAATAAGGTAGGTCTATGCACAAAAATACCTCGTAACCTTAGTTCAAGAAGATGCCTACGCCTTTAGCCTAAAGCCTAATGAACATGTGAAGCACCAAAATTGTTGAAGACGAAGAGGTCGTTTGCGGAACAATACCCTTTGGACGTTTTTGTTCTCGTATACTTTCAGCCCATTTCTCGGAAGGAAAGTTGGGAAATTGCACGAAGCTTCGTGTGTGGTAAGTCTGTCTGTTTGGTGGTGAAGTAAAGACCGAAATTATTTTTTTAGCTATGCGGAAGCGTCAATGTTCAGAGACATTTGCCGGATATTTTACGGTTGCCCGCTTTGATAGTTTATCGAAAAATTTTTCGCGCAGGTTTTATGCTGATAAAATGCGACAAACAGAACAGCTGACGCGGCAATTTATCGCTTTCAGTGATAATGGCTGGCTATGCCTCGAGTGCTAGTCTTCAAGTTCACGCGCTTTTAGCCGTCACTTTTAGCGCCGGCAATCATACGTACAGGGTGTTGTTCCGCAAACGACCTCTTCGTCTTCAACAATTTTGGTGCTTCACATGTTCATTAGGCTTTAGGCTAAAGGCGTAGGCATCTTCTTGAACTAAGGTTTACGAGGTTTATTTTTGTGCATAGACCTACCTTGATTGTGAGGAGTTTTTGGGATATCGGACAAATTTTTCACGGCCGGCCCGAATATAATGCAAAATTACAAAAATTATGTATAACACGCCATTAGCCTTTGGTGATTCCTTGTAAATTGCAGACTTTCGAACGGGTGGTGGTGCAAAACATTTTACACGGCCTTTCACCCAGCCTATCCGATGCAATCACGTCCATTCCAAGATGGCGTTTTATTCGAGCAGCCTTTCCACACGTGGTACAGTGCTGTTCAACTTTACTGGAACAACACAAACGGCTGCTAGATCAACAGGTTTGAATTTTGCACCATAAATACAGAATTGCAGATACAGGGAGTTCATGAATATGTTTTTACTGGGTGTTTAACAATTGTTTTAGGAAGCGGAAGGCCAAACGGATACGCAGCATCAGGAATGCAAACTGAGCAATTCGTTAGTGAAAATTCTGTACATTTTGCACTGGATGATCCTGGATTCAGCTTCGGAGTGTCAGGACGCAGAGTTGGAAAAGGTACATTGCTTGCAGTTTTTGTTTAGAAAGTGCATAAAATTTTACTTCTGACTTCCTGAGGCCGGCAAAAGTCACACAGTTTTAGTAAAATAATTCCGCAAAAATAAAAAATAAAAAATAACAAATAAACAAAATATAGTCAGTGGGACCCGTTGGAATTGCCTGGGTGCTGGGTGCTGGGTGCTGGGTGCTGCGTAGACTGCTTAATGGGCACCTACTATACACCGGACACTTCAACATAGAGTCGAACCTTACTGAGCGCTAGGTGACATGGACTACTGAATAGGTGCGGCATAGACTACTAAGTACTAGGTGCTGGGTGCTGCGTAGACTGCTTAATACGGGCACCTACTGTGACGGACCGGTCACTTCAACATGGAGTCTAACCTTAGGTGACATGGACTACTCAATAGGTGCGGCATAGACTGCATGAATAAGTGCTCGGTGCTAGGTGCTGCGTAGACCACTTAAAACGGGCACCTACTGTGACGGACCGGCCACTTCAACGCAGAGTCGTACCTTACTGAGCACTAGGTGAGAATTCCCTGTGATGAAGCATAGGGAGGCTGGTGAATTCACCGGGAGCTTGAAACTCACCACGTATGAACTCGTGATTTAGCGTTTGGGAGCAAGTGAGAATCAATGATAATAATACTCAAAATTCAAACTCACCGTGAGTTCACCATGAGTGTACTCGCCACTTTAAGCCTACTGGTACTGACCGACCGGTCACCTTACAATTCGGCTATTCATTAGGAATTTCTTTCATGTTTTGCCATTACATTGCTATGGCATGCATTTGTGGATATGCACAAGTAAACGCAGATGTATTGTAATCTTTACACATCCTCCTCGCTGCTGCAAGCACACACCAAACAAAATACAGTAGGCTACTTTACCTATATTTACGTATTATGTATTTACGTATTACCTTTACCTATTTTTACGTATTCGTAAACTGAAACATACATGTAGAACACTCGAAAGTGAAACATAGCTACTAGCTACATAACTATAACATAGCTACATAGCTATTTGTGCCAAAAGCTGAGGAAAAGTTATTTTGGCCAGGCTGACTGAATGGAAGATTTATTTGGGTAGCTGAATCACTGTCATTTATTACTCCATCTGAAATAAATGGACTGTGAAATGGTCTACAAATCAGATTCCTTTGCACACGATTCCAAGTCTGCAAAATGATGGTCCAATATATGGCAGCGCCGCGGCGGCAGCAGCTGATCCGTGAACAAGGTCTCTTATACCGTGCACAGTGATAACTTATACATACTGTTATACAGTGATAACCTCTGCTTCAGTTCACGTTCAGTTCTACTCAGTCACTATACTTGTAGGAGTCAATGTGACAGTCCCCGTTGCATACATATGCACAACCTCTCGTGCAATGCTGCTATCCAGGATCGCAATTATGTAGAGGTAATGGCATCGGCATATGCCAATGTAATGAATAAAGTCTTCTGGCGTCACAGTGGCTGACGAATTAGCTAGAAGTGTGTTTCTCAGTTTGTGTTGAATGACGAGAATTCTCAAATACGAAGCTGCCATGTCAAGCAAAAGAAACGCGAATAGAGCAGCAAAGAATAACCACAGAAAGACAAATAGTTTCGCATGGACGACATTCATGCTTGTGGCGCACATGACGGTTCGTTCACCCATGCCCGCTCCCGGTTGCTCGAATAAAACGTCACAGAAAACAAAGATGGGAAATATTTCTGTTTCTTTGGAGCTGAAGTTGTTTGACAGTAATGTAAACGGGTAGTTAATATCAGCATCAATGAAGACCGCCATCAGTTTTAGTTGAACTGCAGTCACGGGCAGAAACAGTACTTTGCATATCCAAACGATGACCATAGGTGATAAACGGTAGCTTTTCTTGTTGTCTTCCAAAAATTGCGTGCTTAGTGATGCAATCAGCTTCTCCCTGGCATCCCCGACAAGCATTTTCCCAGTAGCCACTGCTTGAGCGATGGAGTTCAAGTCAAACCCTGGAATGTACAATGTACAGGATGTCTCAAAATAAACCAAACACTTTCCCGTGCATGTAAATCTGGAACCAGACGTTGGATTTTCATGCGGTTTTTTGTATTTAGTTGCCAAGGCTTCAACTTAGACGTGTACAAAATTTCAGCTGTGTGGTCCACATACTTTGGAAATAACGGCGGGTTAAATCTCGCAGCTCAAAATCGATCTTTTTCTTTACTATGGGGAAAAAAGCGGTCTTAGTGTTTCAAGATACTCTGTTTTATGCGCTTGCTATGCTGGCACTGGGGATAATGCATGAGATACACATTTCCTAGCATTTTGGGACATCTATGAAACTAATTTCATTTTGAACCATGCACAGAATTACCCCTAAATCGGCACTACCAGCCCGAAAAACCCTCATTTTTTACCGCCGGAGAAAGAAGGTGTTTGAGCAGCTTACACAGGGCCTAGGAAAGCTAAAATTTTATAAACATCTAAGTTGAAGCCTTGGCTACAGAATACAAAAAACCGCATGAAAATTAACGCGTGGTTCCTGAGTTCTCGCGCGAAAGGTGTTCGGTTTATTATGAGACACCCTGTATGTACAGAGTGTCTCATACTATACAGAGTGTCTCAAAATAAACCGTCCACCTTTCCGTGCATGTATCTCTGGAACGACACCTTAGATTTTCATGCGGTTTCCTTTATTTTGTAGCCAAGGCTTCAACGCAGGTGTGTACAAAATTTCAACTATTTGTCCACATACTTCGGAAACACGGCGGCTTGAATCTCGAAGCTCAAAATCAACGTTTTTCTTCAGTATGGAGAAAAATCTCGGTCTTATTCTTTCAAGATACCCAGTTCAAATGCGTTTGCTACCCTGGCACTGGGGCTAATGAATGAGAATACGCATTTTCTAGCATTTTGGAACATCTTTTTTCATCACGGGGCTAATTTTGCTTGGACCATACACAGAAGACCCCTAATCGGCCTAAAACCCTCGTTTATGACCGCCGGGGAAAGAACGTGTTTGAGCAGCTTCCACTTAGCCTATGAAGCTCAAGTTTTGTACACATCTGAGTTGAAGCCTTTGCTACAAAATACAAAAAACCGCATAAAAATTTAAAGTGTGGTTCCAGAGTTACATGCACTGGAAGGTGGACGGTTTATTATGAGACACCTTGTACAATACAGTCCACCTTTCCATACGCTTGTATAACTATGGAACCACACCTTCGATTTTCATCCAGATGCATGACATACACATTTTTGGGGCATAGCCCCCCCCCCCCCTAGCATTTTGGGGCATCTTTTTTATTTCAAGACAAATTTAATACCGTAGTCTGGTTGTCAATAACATTCCTGTGACCAACAAAGCAGTAGTCACTCTGATTCATTACTAGCAAAGATTTCTGCTTCGCACATATGTTACCCATTAAAATTGGAAGCATTAATCCTTTCACTCCTTTCCTGCCATAAAGTATAAAATTTGCAACGTCTAGAGCACCAAACGCACCATTTCACACCTCGTAAACAGCAGTTGTTCATTTGATTCTTGGTAGTAGCCTATGTATTGGCCCCACCTATTCAGTGTTCTATGCCTCACCTATTTTGTAGTCTATGTCATCTAGTGGTACGACTTAAGGTATGACTTAGCATTGAAGTGACCGGTCCGTCACAGTAGGTGCCCGTTTTAAGCAGTCTACGCAGCACCCAGCACCTAGTACTTATTCAGTAGTCTATGCCGCACCTATTCAGTAGTCCATGTCACCTAGCGCTCAGTTAGGTTCGACTCTATGTTGAAGTGATCGGTCCGTCACAGTAGGTGCCCGTATTAAGCAGTCTACGCAGCACCCAGCACCTAGTACTTAAAGTACAAATTATAATTCTAGGACCCATGTATTATTTATCTCGAGAACTACGCGACGTAGAGCAAAGCGGTCAAACATCCACGGATAACTTTAGCTCGCCTCTCCAATAAAAAAACCGTTTGATTCTATCTGCTCTGTGTGTCGAGATCTCGCCAAATTTCTTCAGTACTAAAATCGCCAAATCGGGCGTGGACCATTGGGCAATTCTAAGCCTCGCAAACTCCCGAAAAATCAAAATGGCAGAAATAAGCATATGTGATGAAGACGATGAAAATGCGCATCGGGCGTACAGGGTCGTAGGGTGTCGTGGTTTGCGTGGTTTAGCGTCTGCCAAAAGGTGACACGATTTCAGTGCTGAAGGAATTTGGCGAGATCTCGACACTGAGAGCAGATAGAATCAAACGGTTTTTTTTATTGGAGAGGCGAGCTAAAGTTATCCGTGGAAGTTTTGACCGCTTTGCTCTACGTCGCGTAGTTCTCGAGATAAATAATACATGGGTCCTAGAATTATAATTTGTACTATAGTAGTCTAAACCGCACCTATTCAGTAGTCCATGTCACCTAGCGCTCAGTAAGGTTCGACTCTATGTTGAAGTGATCGGTCCGTCACAGTAGGTGCCCGTATTAAGCAGTCTACGCAGCACCCAGCACCTAGTACTTAGTAGTCTATGCCGCACCTATTCAGTAGTCCATGTCACCTAGCGCTCAGTAAGGTTCGACTCTATGTTAAAGTGTCCGGTCCGTCACAGTAGGTGCCCGTATTAAGCAGTCTACGCAGCACCCAGCACCCAGCACCCAGCACCCAGGCAATTCCAACGGGTGTCAGTGGGACGATCAAGACCGTGCTTGACAATTTTGCCGCTCCCGTGGCATTGTAGTAAATCTGGCATTTCTATACAAGAATAGCAACCGGCTTTTCGACCCTTTTTCAAACACTCTTGCTATTCTTGTATAGAAATGCCAGATTTACTAAGATTGCTACGGGAGCGCGAAAATTGTCAAGCACGGTCTTGATCGTCCCGGTGACTATATGATGGATGGAAGGAAAGTATAAAATAAAATAAAAGAAAAGAAAAGCATGGTGAAAAGAAAAGTGAAAAGTAACAACTGATAAAGTAAAGTAAATCTGAAGACGTTATTTATCTTTCTCGTTCTTTGAGATTTTCCATATTTTCTTGTTCAGTGCCGTAAAAACGGGGTGTTCTCATTAGCGCGAATCGCGGTTGCGCATCACTCAGAAGCGCGAAATCAAAAGCGCGAAGTGTCAGTAGCGCGTCACCAAATGTTCGCGTTTTCCAGAAGAGCGCTCTCTCATTAGCGCGACACGTACTTTGCGCGCCGAAAAATGTCCGCAAATATCCACTAGTGCGAAGTCCCAGTTGCGCATATCTCATTAGCGCAAAGGGTGATTTCCTATCGTCTAGAAGTTAGTGTGTTCCTGTGACCCTACTGTGTCCCTGCCCCCATATGGTACACACCCGGCGTTACGCTGGATACAACTTGAACAGTCGCAGGCCTAGGCTTAGGCTGAGGCTTAGGCTGAGGCTTAGGCTTAGGCTTAGGCTGAGCCTCTGCATCCAATACCTCAGCCTAAGCCTACAGCCTGAGCCCCGTCCTAAGCCTATTTTGAAAAACACAACTTGCATTCTTTGATTACATTTTGTAAAACAAAATGCTTGTAGCGAATTGCGCTTTTGGCATGTCGCTAAAGCATACAATCGCGCTTTTTGGGGGGTCGCGAAAACATAAAATCGCTTTTTCGAGGTGTCGCGCAAATGAGAGTTGCGCAAACTTCCAGGCGCGCACATGCAAATCGCGCTAGTGAGATGACGCGCTCACCTCATGGCGCTATTTTGGGTTTCGCGCTCCTGAGAGGCGCGCACGTGGATTCGCGCTAGTGAGGGTAGACCGTAAAAACCAATGTTCATGTTTCTCTTTTATTTCCAGCGGCTTTCTCAACAAGACAAGAGCCTGTTGCAAGCCCATTCCTACCTGTTCCCCGTGAACTGCGTCCAGATATTTGTGTTTCTCGTCGTTCCGCTGGTTTCTGCCATCCAGGAAAACGACATCACGGACAATATCCGTCTGGAGAGCGGTCTGAACTTGTGGCAGGCTCTCTGGGAATCGCGCCAACCGGAGATTTTCTGCTTTCGAGCCCCCGTGAAACCCCGCAAGACCCAACTGCTGGGGCTACCTGCTCAGCTACTTCAACAGAGCAAGAAAGAGGACACCGGAGATGGCATTTACTGTGGGGATGCGCCAGATTCCACTGATACTCTGGGCATTGGGGGAAGGAAAGGCTCGGGGTTTCCCAGCGGAGCCGCGCAGAGACCTGCGAATATTGGTATACGTTGTTGTAGGGCACTGGGGTAACCCGGGCCATGGGGTTAACCCGGCCACCTGTTTCAGCAAATGAGCCAACCAAGTAGCGCATTTGAAAGGGGAGAGTTCAAGGAATAGATTGGAATACAATAGTTACTGAGTTATGCTGCCCTGAAACGTAGGTGGCCGGATTTTCTCATGGCTGAGTTTACCCCATAGTTATAGCTCGAGAAAAGGTCAAGACCAAGGGTGCGGGATTGATTTGGCACCCTCGATGTAAATTTAGTGCAATTTTATGTACAGGTTTTGCAAGTTTGTATACGGCCTATTCGCTACTTGTGCTAAGAATTATAGGTGGTCGCGAGATTACCCCTCCATGTTTTTCAGTATGCTTTTTGATCGACAGCGACCGGGGTCACCCGATCAAAAAGCACAATATACTAAAAACAGAGGTGTCAGCTCGCGAATACCCAGAATTTTAACGTAAATAGCGAATAGTGGAGGATTATCCTGTAGACATCGGCCTGGGGTGAGTTGGGGGTATGTACAAACAGCAAATCCCCATCCCCACCCACCCCCTCACATAACCATTTGGTTTGTTCTACCAATGATAAAGATTTTTGTTGTTGTAACCCCATAACATATATTGCAAAGCTACATACCCCCAAAGCTCACAGCCTTACTAGGGAGAACCCCAAAATTACATACCCCACCCCGAATAATACCGTGTCGATGTCTAATCCTGCGTATTTTCAGGCGTTCGCCCCTCTCTCCCTTCCCTCCCCTCACCTCCCCCCGTCACCGTCGTTGACCCCTCATCTACCCGTGCCCTTCTCTCATCCTCCGTTACACCCACCACAGCTACCAAGCCCCCCAGCACCTCGGATCAGCCCGCGCCCGTCTCATCCCCGTCAATGGTTGCTGCAACTACGCTCACCACTACTGCAGATAGCCACTACACCACGAGTGGAAGGAAGGAGAAGGCTAAGGGCGGGGAAGGGAAGAAAAAGCGGAAGAGGCACAGGCACCCGGTACGCAGCGTGAGCGAGTACAAGAGAAAGAGAGCTGAGGAGAGAGCTGGGGAGAAGAGCTCGGGTACGTATCCGCTACTTGCGCTTATGCTAGCTTCCTGGGTGGTCGTGCGGTAACCCCGCGTTTTTTAGTGTAGCTTTAGAGCGGTGCTGACTTGGTCGTCGAGACGTCGTTTATTATCTTGTCCTCTCTTCATTTGCTCTTTTCTGCGCCGTATGATGGGGCCACCTCTCGACCACCCAAGAATCTTTGCACAAGTAGTGAATAATGTTGTGAAGTAACGCAAAATTACGTACGTATGTAGAATATGTTTGTAACGATAACGATACGTACTAATGTGGGTACAATAGCGTATATGGTAGAATACTGTAGGGTAAACCCGGTCATGGGATAATCCGGCCTCCTAAGTTTCATGGCTGCATATCTCAGCAACCAATGGGCCGATTGAGACAATCAGACAGATATCAATCGATTCCTTGAACTCTCCTCTTCAATGCATTATTAGCTTCATCACTTTGCTGAGACAGCAAGTTCAAGGGAGCTTAGGTGGACGGGTTTACCGCACGCTACCCTATATTTCCAGATTCTGCCGAAATGACCACTTCTGTCCGTTTCGAAGACCTAGAGAAGCACCTGAAATTCGTAGAAGAGGGTAGCGGAGTGGAGGTGGAATGCTCGGAGCGCGCTCCTCTCGTACAACTCCACGACATCTGCGGTCCATCCATTGACGTGGACCCTGGGATATCGAACCACTGCGAGATTCTCTGCGAGAGCTGCAACACCATCATCTACAGAGAGGGTGCGTTGGTTGGTGTGTGCAAGTGTGAAAGGAGACGGTCGTCACAGTTGAAGGTACGTACGCATGTACATAGGTACTGTTGTGGTATGTTTATGTATGGTCGGGGTGTAGTGTAATAGTGACGGGGGGTAATTCGGACCACCTTATTAGGCTACGGAAATTTTTTGTTGAATACATGCATATGTTTGTGCAGTTTTTTGTTTTTTTTCATTGCGTCACTATTCCATTCTGTAGGGTACTGTGGGGTAAAACCGGTCACCTATAAGCTCCTGTGGACTTGCTGTTTCAGCAAACGATGAAGATGAACCAAACTTGAGGAGATTCCAAGGAATACATATGTCTCTCTCAATGCTTTATTGGTTGCTGAGAATGCAGCTTATGTGGCCGGATTTACCAATGGCCGGGTTTACCCCACAGTACCCTAATGAAAAGTTTCCTCCGGTTTCAGGTGATCCCCCTTCTTTCTCCCGCCCTGTCATCCTCTGCAGGAGCCGTGGATGCGCATAGTCTCAGCCTATCTTCTGCATCTTCAGGTACGCCAATGCATGCATATTTACTTTTTCGGTATTGATGGCCTATTTCGACCTTTGGGTCGATGTGCTGCGAAAGTTATTGCCCATTCACATAGGAGCCATGGGACAGGGCGTCCGTGGCTCGGCATAGACAGGCATGGATACGCCTGACGTGCGCTGGGCGCATTTCCTTCCCAATGTGAAGGAGCCATAATAAT
>JASAMW010001077.1:0-26033 GCA_030247985.1 Epsilonema sp. ZAB3_2
GAAAGAGTACTCTCTGAAGCGGAAAAAGTACAATAGCAGTAGTAGGCCTATAAAATACCCAAACCTAAAATCCAAGACTATTTTATTGGTCAGTGCGTTCTTTCCTTATCACACCAGATGGACCAGAAGAAAAAAGCACACAGAAGCATACGCACGCATCCACAAATGAAAAGAAGTGTGTCGTATAGAGTCATGATACATACTCTCTTACGCTTGTTAGTGAAAATTTTTCGCTAAACAATTAGCGACGGGCTTTTTCCTAACAAGAATACTGAAAAGTCACTAAAGTATTAAGAGAATCTAAGGAACGATTAGCGATTTGGTCCATCAACTAAAGTATTTTGCACAAAATCGCTAACGGTTAGCAGTTTCATTTTGTATAGTTCTTGTTTGGGCGGGAATTAGTACAAGCAAGTTTGCTCATTTTCTCTAACTGTTAGCGATTTTTTCACTAATATAAATTAGTGATATTTGAATTTTTAAAAACCGCCATTTTGAATTGGACTTTATAGCTTCGGTCTGCGTGGTTAATAATAGCTTCACATTTAGTTTTGCTGTTATTCTTGTTCTATCTTTGTAACAATTTCGGTGAATGCTGGATGGATGGAAGAGAAGCCAGGACTTGTTCATCAAAAGTGGCCCAGGTTTGTTCATTTAGCTTGTTTTGTTTTCCACTTTTCTCAATATTGTACAGTACAAGCTGCAATGCACCGCTGCATGCATCATTGGAAAAATAAAATCATGCTGTTATTTCAGTAACTTTTGGCCACCAGCACAAATTGCCACTGCTCTTCTGCCTTCTGCCTTCTGCCCTGCCTGCAGTCACCAATCAATGGTTTCCTGGCCTGGACTGATCAGAGAAGCGAGAAGCCAAAGAAACAGTACAAGAAGCGGATGTGACGTGGTGAATGATCATCAGGCAGATCATGCCTGCCAAGGTGTGTCAGAATCAACATGGTTGAAAAGAAGGACACTTCCAGATGAAATGATCCTTTCCTTTTTCAGGGAGTATTCTGGTATGATTAAGACAAACACCTCTGCTATGTACATATAAATGAATTTCTGCTACAGTTGATTGTTCCTATCAGTTTACTGTTTATAAATAGATAGTACATAATGTAGGCCTACTAATTCTCACCAAAATATATAATTTGTAAGAGTGTATGCAATATGTATATGTATGTGGGGAAATACTAATACTGTTTTGTTTCTCTCTGATCTATACATTACGTGCTGGCAAATTGTGATACTTTTTAATTAGCATTATTTTAATTTGCTAAACTTTAGAGCTTATTATTGTTCTACTATGGAATATTTTTTGATCTCATTTATGGTATTTATTTATTGCACTGTGTTTTTTGATAAAAAAATTGCTAACCCATCAAGTCGAATAGTAAAAAATTGCTAACTGGTTCAGAATAGAATTACTAATCGATTCAGAAATAGTCACTAAAAATTAGTGAAAAGATTCGCTAATCGTTTAGTGAAAAAATCGCTAACATTTTTTTAGTAATTTTTAACTAATTGCAAATGAAGTCCCTATGCCGCTAACAGTTTAGCGACAAGTTTAGTGAAAAATCACTAATCTGAGTAAGAGAGTACGATAATTTCTGTAACTTATCACCATCCAGCTTCTACAGATGCGCGAACCTGGCCTTGAAAAACCTTAAGAGCCACGAAAGAGCCCCACCACCTACCCCACCACGAATTGCGAACCACACATGACAATCTTCTTGTCAGCAACCATTCAAACTTCAACTCTGCTTGCTACCAGGAGCAGGAGACGGCGGCGTGGGTTCTTGAGCGGGCGGATGCAGAACAATTCCTCCGTGCGACGGCCCCACCACCCCCGTCGTCCCTCCTCCCTTTCCTCCCATTGGCTCGTGACGCTGAGGTATGTTTCTCAGGAGACCGCTAGAGGGCGGCAGCGTCGGACCCGCGCCTCCTCCTCCGCCAATCACCGACCTCGGAGTCCCTGCTTCGGCTCCACCAATCGCAGGCGAGCGACGACCCGGACTGCCTCCTCCAATCACCGACCTCGGAGTCCCTTCAACCCCACCAATCACCGCTGAGTAATGATGCGACGGACTTGCTCCGCCTCCAATCACCGCTCGCGTCGCCTCCGCTCCACCAATCACCGCGGGTGTGGTCGACCTGGACAGGACAGGTGGCGTGGGTACCATAGGAGGCGGGGTGGTAGATGTAGGTGGCTGCTCCGAGTGTACGGGTGAGTGCACGATGACACCCATGAACCCGTTCTCTTCCTCCTGCTGCGTCAGTTTGGGCGGAGAAGGGACGCTCGGGTGCTGATGTTCCTGCTCATCTTTCTTGCCAGCGTGTGACGGATGCTGAAAGAGAGGGAAGCTGAACAGTACAATAAGTACGTACCCTGCTGCATATGTACTAGACTCCATAATTTCTAGTACTACTTAGGTACGTATGTGTGTATGTTATGTGTAACCGGGGCTAATAAGCCATTGGGTCACTCTCACCCATGACTCATGCTCTATCGAACCATAGAAGCGTATAAATCCGGCCAATGGTTCATGGTCATTCATTCATTCATTTTAACAAGCAATCGTCGTCAAAACATAGCCCAACATAGCAGCCTTTGTCCAAAATGATCGCATACCACATGCGCCCCCTCTTCCAGTGTATAACCCCATCAGACCTCTCGATATTTGTACAGCCCGGGGGCTATGCACCCAAAAATACGGTAGTATGTACCTACCTCTTTTCCCCCATGTCCGGTGCCTGGTCCAGTATCTCCCGGCGGTCTGGGCAACACTTCCTCCATCAGATGAGGCAGAAAAGTGGCCAGTCGGTCATTGGTCAGCAGATAGAGACTGGGCTGACTCTGGAACATGCCCGCAGTCTCCATCACGAGCAGCATGTTCTTCAGGGACTCTGGAATGGCCTCGCAGAGCAGATCGCTTCGCTCCGTGTGCAGGTAGCGCTCCATGAAATCCAGGATGGACATCCAGAGAGCAGTGAAGGTCGCCAGGGCGCTGAGAGGACTGAAAATGATTTAGGGTTGAGAGCAACACACAGTAGGCTTCAGAACAAAAAGTGATGCTACGCACACTATACAAACAAACGCTTCGGACACTATATGTACATATGTGTATACATATTATACGTACCTGAGATGCTGAAGGAATATTTTGCAGAGGAGCGTAGTGGCTCTAACTCGCGTCTCCTCCATACCCAGGGGATCCATCGGACTGATACTCTCCAGTAGTTTAGCCAACAGCGGAAACAATACCTGCAATAACCGACCACAAGTTCAAAGTGCAGAAAAAGAGTCGATTTGTCCCACCGTAAAGGCCGTTGCCGAACAAATTTCAAACAGAATGCGAGCTATTACGATTGGCAAAAAATACTAAATACATCCTGCAACTATAGTCGCTCATAAACAAAAAACTATCAGGCACTTTCAGCAGCAAAAAATCAGTAAAAAAATGTGGGTGTGGTTGCTGAGTTATTGTACGTATGTACACAGACTTCATGCTAAAGTGAAGTGGAAAAGGGATTTCCCAGCCCAGGAATCGAACCTGGGTCGCGTGGGTGAGAGCCACACATCCTAACCATTAGACCAACTGGGACATGGATGATATTCGCCATACACTCGGTTTCATTATGCCGCTGGCTGACGTGCACTGCATTGATCATTGATGAGCATACAAATGATCATGTACTGTACACATACGCACACGTGTTCAATTACTACAGCATCATAATCGGCTGAATGATGAATCAGCTACTACATATACTTTTCGCTGCTCCCATTGGCTGCATGAGTTAGCAATGGCAAAAATCGGTGTTTCATTACCGATTGAACACAGGCGAGTATGATTCAGTCATGTATTACGTCTTGTCAGCTGGTGGCGCATCAGTGAGGCGCACATAAAAGCACGTCTATAGCCAATTTCCATCCAAGTCCCAGTTCGTCTAATGGTATGATATGTGACTTTCAATCACAAGGCCCGGGTTCAATTCCCGGACTGGGAAAAAGCCTTTTGCACCACAAAACATTGTGTGCCAGAAAGGAAACATAGTCAATAACAACGTTGCAACTTTTTTCTGCTTTGGTTTTCTACTGGCCGCGTATTCTATCGGGAAGGGTGAGACAATAGCTGCGCAGTGCATCAAAAGTTGACAAGATTCAGGACAAAGAATTACATGTCCAAGAGTGCATAGCCACCCCGAACGACAGCACAGTGTCCTCCACCGCCTGTCTTACCTTGTGAAAGCAATCCTCCCATTCTTCCGGTTTCAGCTGCTGCAGTTCGTGTATGAGGAAGGCCCTCTGCAGGTAGTTGAGGGCGTAGGTGCGTATCTGTCGGCGACAGTCGCAGCACAGTCGCGCCACGCACTGCAACAGCGGCCGCCAGTACTGGTGCCACATCGCCGCGGGACTCGCGTCCACTGAACACAAACAAGCAATACAACGTACTGCTGCACGTGTATACGTATGTATGTATGTATGTATGTATGTATGTATGTATGTATGTATGTATGTATGTATGTATGTATGTATGTACAGGGTGTTTCATAATATACTCGCCGGATGTTTGTGCTTATATCCCTTAGACGATCGGCTTACGAACCGTGTAATTCCTTACACGATCCGTGAGCAATTCTCAATTGCCTCTACATGATTCATTTTTGCGACCATGTAATTTCTGAAAGATCGCGTAAATTGTACACCCCCTCTTACGGATCGTGAAAAAAAATCGGCCACCAACCATGTAAATTTCGCCAGAATCGTGTAGCCCCGATCGTGTAATGTTCCAAATTTTATACTATTTGTTCATATTTTTACATTATTTGTTCACTTTTTTACATCACCAAGATTTTCACAGATCATGTAAATTTGCATCTTTTTATTTTTTTGATCGTGTAATTTTTCCTCTGTCCAATGCTCATATACATCATCTTTTCATTCGTTTACACCATTCATAACTTTTCCCCTTTTCCAACCTCTCACTTTCTTACATGATTCACTCATCACTTTGCATGCTCGACATACATTCACTTACATGCTCCACATACAATTCTTAGTCATTGTCAGATTCTTCCAACTCTGGGTAGTGTAAAAATGAGAACAGGTCGTGTAAACAAAGAGAAGCAGAAAAAACACAAAGCATGTTAAAATGAGCAAAGATCATGTAAGGATAAAAATGTTCACATGATTTGTAAGTTGTATGGGTCGTGTAAACAATTTCGAAAAAAGATGGGCTGGATCGTGTAAAAACGCACGAATCGTGTAGACCCTTTTTTTTGAAAACCGGGAACCCTTTCAGGAATCGTGTAAAGAGTTTGAAAATTTTCAAAGGTCGCGTAAATTGTACAAAATCGTTGAAGCCGAAATTACGTGAACATCGACTTTTTTCAAATCACTCTACACGATTCGTGAGCAGTTTTGAAAGAGGATAATTTGCTGGGACATATAAGTCCCGGCCGACCGTCTAAGGGATATCTCCCCACCGGAGTGTCACATTCAAATGCGGTTTTTTGCGTTGAATAGCCAAGGCTTCAACGTTGATGCAGCCAAAATTTCAGCTTTCTAGGCCAACAGAAAGCGGCTCAAATAGCTCGATTTGCAAAGCGTCAATTTTCACACATTTTTGCAGGTGGCCAGGTACAGATCGGCTCCGGTTTTTCTCTCCCCAGTTTACCTAACCCAGTTCTCTCCTTAGTTTTCCTACCGCAGTATTCCCCTCCCCAGTTTTTATCTGAAGCACAAGTTTCGGTAGAGTTTTCCATCTCCATGCCACTTCACTTGCAGATTTGAACTAAGCAAACAACAGTGTTACAGCCAAAATTCGGTCATCCAAGCTTTTCCTTGGGACGCTGATGCCATGGTGATCAAACTGAAGTCTATCTTCGACAAGACTGCTCAAAAATGCATAAAAGTTAGCGTGGAATGGTGACCAGACTTGAAAGAGCGAGAAAAAAACGAAAATGCAAATCCGTTGCCCCGCCTCAGTGCCCTGCCTCCGTTTTGCGCCAAAAAAGGCGCCGCAACTTTGACCGCTTACAGCGCCATGACAATGCAACCTAAGAAGCTAAAATTTTGGCTACATCAACGTTGAAGCCTTGGCTATTCAACGCAAAAAACCGCATTTGAATGGGACACTCCGGTGGGGAGATATAAGCACAAACACCCGGCGAGTATATTATGAAACACCCTGTATGTATGTATGTACGTGTATGTGTACTACATAAGGCCAGTCTCGGGCTGAATGGCAGGTTCATGCAGCGCCAAGGCTCAGGTCAGGGTTCGATTCCTTCCGTCTCCCTGCCAGTCCCACTCGAGGGTAACCAGGGGATATTCCGACCCACAATCCTCAGCTATGGTTATGCTGCCACCCCCCCCCCCCCCAAATATTACTACAGCAGCCGCTGCCGTACCTTCCACAAACAGTAGCATTATCCTCATATACACGTACACCCCAATTTATCCTGCCTTCCCTTCCCCTGTTTACCACGGCGCTCACCCGTCGGGTCCTCCTCGGCCCAGGCTCGAAAGATGCCGCTGGCCTTGACGTGGAGAGTGTGGGCGAGATCGATGAGCTGGAAGCTGACTTGGTGGTAGCTGTCCTGCAGCGTCGTCTGCTCCTCCTCCTCGTCTCGCGTCGGCTGGTGAATGGTCGGCCCGCCGCTCTTGGGCTGCTTCTTGCGCAGGGTGAAACGCTTCTCCCTCCCCTTGGAACTGCCACCAGTGCTGCTGCCGCCGGGTGGAGTGGGGGAGTGATCCCCGTCGCGACGCCTCGGAAGAACGGCGTACCTGCAGTGGGAAGGGAAAAGTATGCATGTACTGTACATACTCAGCCTTACCCCCTGCTACCGTAGAAGTCAAGACCAGAAAGGAAACTGTGTCAGATGGGCCAGGGGTGCGAGCCTGGACCTCTCGCACTCCAAGCGAGCTCCCTAGCATGTACAGTAAGTCACACAAATGGTTGATCTGTCACCAGTTCACAGATCTGTCTGTCATCTGTCTGTCTGTCTGACTGATCTGTCATCTGTCCTCTTTTCACGTAGGTGGTCGGGTTTGTTTACCCCACAGACAAAACCGTCCGGGTTTACCCCATAATACCCAACAGCAGGGAAGGGATGACCTATCCCCGCTACCCGTTTCCCCAAATTATCCCGCACTACCCTAACCTATTGTGTAATACCTACCTTCCGCCATCCAAACTCGCCTCCACGAACGTCCTCAAACACGCGACGCAGGAGTCGAAGTTCTCGGGCGTGATGTGCGCAGCGTCGCGCACGAGAAAGGCCAGCGTTTCGCAGCATTTGATGAAGGCCTTGGGATCGTGCCGTTTCAGGCCCGGACGCAACACCAGACTGTACTTGTTCTGCAGTTCCGCTGTAGTAGTCGTCGTCGTCGTGGTTAGCTCCTTGGCGACTACTGTGGAACCTAGAAAAGAAGAAAAAGGGAATATCATAATATGCTGAATATGAATAGTAATCAGGGGAAGCAAACGGGTTGGGTACTGTGGGGTAAACCCGGCCACCTAGCTCCGGTGAACTTGCTGTTTCAGTAAATGATGAACCAAATAGCTCATTTGAAAGAGGAGAGTTCAAGGAATTGATTGATATCGTACTTGTCTCCATTAGTCCAAATTTTACTAGCTAAGATATGCAGCCCTGAAACTTACGTGGCCTGACTGTACCATGGCCGGGTTTACCCCACAGTACCCTATGTGAACCAGCTATACGCGAGGTTGCGATATCATTCTCATTATCTTATCATTATTCATGGTATGCTCACATTGGACGCAAATTTATGCAGCGAACGCTCGGCGTGGCGAATGCCGGGTGCATCGTTGACCGTACACCAGTTAATATGTAAGCGTACCGTCAAATAACCCAAGCCATACGCGCCCAACCCCGCTCAATAATATATGTTTGCTCACCTTCGCCCTGTTGCACAAACATCCATTCTCTACTGTTGGTTCTGCTTGTCGGCATACTGCCCACTCCTGCCTGCTGCTTGGAGCTAGCGTACAGTTCCGAATCCGACGTGTAATGTTTCATTAAGGACGATGCTTGCATTTCCCCTTCGTCGTCTGCATCCACGCCTTCGTCTTGCTCACCCTGTTTGCACAAATAACGTAGGCATTGTATTGTGCATGTTCAGAAAGGAAATTAGCTTCCAAAACCAGTATCGTCCATCATCTCATGGTAGTAGAAGCTCTTATGTGACCAGAGCCTTGTACAGGGTGTCTGACGTAGATCCAGCTTTATAACTTCCGTATTACAGCAGATATCAGGCTCAAATTTTGCCACAAAATTTGGCACATTCTTGGGTTTCTGCGGACAAAATTTTAGCTTGATACTGACAGTAATACGGAAGTGCCATTTTCACATGCCTCGCCCGATGATTGGCCTAAATTCCCCAACTCTCACCTGTCTCCCACACTCCTCCCCTATTCCGCCTCCGATGCCCTTCAGATTCAGGTTGTGGGCCGAGTCGGAGTGCTGTTGCTGCTGCTGTCTGGCCGCCACTCTGCTCAGGGTGTCGGGGTAGGCGGCGGCGCCGGCCGACTCCAGCAGGCCGAAGAGGATGGCCCAGTGCTGGCGCTTGTGGATATTGGCCGCGTTGCTGCGCAGCAGCTCGTGCAGCCCGCACGCCACCTCCTGCGACAGCCGACTCATCGTCGACGGCTTGAGCAGCTGCAAAAGACAGATAGAGACTGAATGTTCGCAGACAAATCGATAGATCGATAGACAAATCGATAGAAAATGTACGCAGACAAATCGATGCACCTTTCAAGGGGATGTTGAGCAAAGGGAATCATTTTTATGGGGCAATATGCTGGGGGTTCTTTAGGGGGACACATTTTTTGATTGGGCAGACTAACCGCCTAAATGGCGGGCTGATTATACAGAATAAAAGACAGCCTAAGACTTACGTACTGCAAGAAAACCCAGATTTAAAGAGCTGCACTTAGCAGTACAACATAGGTTTTCTTCCGAATTACCACATTTCTCACCTAAAATCACGGCCGTCTTTTCCCCCAGTTACCCGCCCCTCCCTTGGCTCCACCTTTACCTGCAACAGTCCCAAACTCTGCAGAACTTGATCCGCCACGTCGTCTCTGAAGAGCAGCCGGATGGCCAGCCTCAGTAGGCCCACCACCGCTCTTTGCACCAAGAAGGAGTAGTCGCCTTCCGCGCTGGCCGCCTTTGCCCCGGCTGCCCCGGCCCCGTGAGGGTGAGAAGAGAGCTGCTCCCTGCTGAGAAGGGAGTACATGTGGCCGCGGATGGTCTTCCAATAGTGACCGAGCCGGTCCCGGTTTTCCAAGGCCACCCACACCATCAGCTCCAGGTAGAACACCATGGCCGTCTCTGTTGCCTCGGGCTGCATATAAACAGAAAAAGAAAAGATAAAATAAAATAACGCTTTCTTATGGTGGTGCGGTGGGGTAACGTTGGACAGAGAAAAATCCAAGACAGCTCAGTGTGCGAACCGCTTATTCCGTAGCTGCATCATGTACATCACACAAACATAACGTACCTTCAGTAAGTACGTACGTGAGATGTACACTACCACATGTATGTACGTACAGTACAGTACACAGTAAGGTACCGTATTTACCGGTGCATAACCCCCCCCCCCAATGCATACCCCCATATTGGCAAAACATAAAAAATGCCCAATGCATAACCCCCCCTATGCATACCCCCATATGTACAGTACAGTACCTGAACCTACCTATGTAAGCTGGTCATATAGTACCCATAGCCACTCCCACACCAAGCTAAGATGCCTATAAGCCTGCTTGGGGGTGTATTGTACTAGAATAACCGTGTTTTGACCTCAATTATGCCCTAAAACACGTGCTTTTGACCTAAAAAATATGCCTCTGCGCACCTCTCAAAAACATAAAAAATGTCCCATGCATAACCCCCCCCCCCCTATGCATACCCCCATATGGGACCTCTCAATTTTTGCATACCCCCATGGGGCTATGCACCGGTAAATACGGTAATTGTACGCATTTTCATGCAGAAATTGAAGCATCCCTTGAAGCATCCAGCTCAAATGAACACTATTTCCAAAATGGTCATTAGAGATACGATTATGCTACCATCATATCCCCTACGTACATACATACATACAGTATATTACATTACACACCGTCATCTGTTTATCTCCGCCCGCGGTCGTCGATAGGGAAGCGCTGGCCATGAGCAGCGCCTTGAAGAGTTCCTGCAAGGCCTCCTCGGTCAGATACTTGGAGTCCAGGACCAGCTGCTCCGGATGGCACTCGAGGAGGGTGGCCTGCGCCAGTCGGGTGGCCTCCTGCTCCTCCGCCGTCGGGCCCTTCGCGTCCCGCGTCTCCGCACCCGAACCACCCACCCACAACACCAGCGAATTGAACAGACCGGATTCCGACTTGACCGTCGTCAGCTGCAAATACATAGCGTACATAGACAAGAACAATCGGAGTCAAAAGTGAACAATTTTTGCCAATCAAGAAAGATAAATCTCACGTGAAAGTCAGAAAGAAGGTACAGTATGTATGTACTGTATGTACATATATAGTTCTCTTCTTTGAGAGGTCAATGCCTTCTGTTTTCTTCCATTTTACAGACGTTTCTAACTCTCGGCCCTACCCTGCACCGGTAAGTATATTCTACTCCCGTACCCCAAAAATAAGCAATTTTCATTTCGTTCATCAGATTTATCTTGCACACCTTGCTGCAAGTGCAGTGCATGTACGTACATATAAAGTACTACACTTTCACCGTACGGTACAGTCGCATTTTTCCTCACCTACGTACCTTTTGCGTGGGTTCTCTGAGTATGGACACCCATCCTTTCGGGTCCACGAAATCTTCCGCTTCCGTCAAACTCTTGGGCAGGAGAGCAGCCCTGTGCAGCTGCACTAGACACTCCAAAATGTTGCGCCATCCCTCCCTCAGTATATCTCCGTGACTGTGCACCAGCTGGAACATGGCCCGGGTGGCCATCTGGGCTTTCTGGCTTTCGCCCAGGCAAATGGGGAGGCGCTCGGGCAGGTCGCCGGACAGCAGACCAGAGAATTTGCACAGAGAAATCACCAGATTGTCGAAAACGTCCGACATGCCTGCAACGAGAAAGAACAAGATTGTTGAAGAAATTAGGGCATCGTGGGCTAATTTCGGGGTTACTGAAACGCCATTTTGGCAGTAGAGCTGCTAAAGCCTCTCTCATTACATTTCGGGGTTACTGAAACGCCATTTTGGCAGTAGAGCTGCTAAGACTCTCTCATTACGGCAGTGGGGTTACATACAGAATTATATTTTGGCAGTGAGACAGCTGTACGCCACAACAAACCTTATTTTGGAAAAGGCAGTAGATTGCAAACAAATTACCAACCATGGTTATTCCACTGAATGGGGTAAACCCGGACACCTGAGCTTTTCTGAACTTGCCGCTTCAGCAAATGATGAACAGGGTAGGTAGCTCATTTGAAAGAGGAGAGTTCAAGGAATCGATTGGTAGAATACTTGTCTCAATCGGTCGCATAGTTGCTGAGATATACTAGGTGTCCGGGTTTACCACACAGTACCCTACCTACCATAATGGGCAGCGATGGCAGCACACTTGCGAAACCCGCTCATCGCCTTCTGCAGTATGGAATCCTCATCGCTTTTATCGAAAACGAAGCTGAGAGCAGCGATGGTCGGTCCCCAAATCAAGCCGAACAGATCGTGATCGTAAAGCCCCGAGGGCACGTGAATGAAGAGGCCGTCCCGCGTTGCGCCCCTTCTCAACAGGACTTTCCACAGGTAATTGTCGCGAATCAGCCCCGTCTGCTCGGCCGGCATCACGATTTCTTCGGATCTGAAAGCATAAAGGACGGTACTTCTGCATATGTATGCATGTAGGGTAACTGGGGGGGGGGGGGGGGGGGTGGGGGCAACTGGGACTCACTCACACCCACCAAGTCTGCTACGTACATAGCTGGATGGTGACCGAACTGTAAACGTATTTTAGGGACAGCTATTCCGTGGATGTCTGTGGTTTTGCGCATGCAAATTGCGCCGGCTAGGACACACCATAGCCGGAGTCAAGAATGTAGGCCTACAACTAGGGAAAGCTATGCACGTAGGTAGATGAAATTCTTAGACCAAGAACATGCCACTTCCACTCCCACCATTGAAAAATACGGCTTGGCACAGTCTTGGACCTAGTTATAAATTCTTGCCGGAATTTACCCAGCTCCAATTACACCCTCCTATCTTAACCCGCTCCATCCACTCTATCCACGAGTTGCACTAAAGCGGTCTAGTACTGGGTCGCGAGGTGACCCCAGAAGTACTACTAGCGCTAACTCCTGAATACACAACACGGTGAGCATACTTGAGAGAGTGATAGATTTCCTCCAGCAATTCCGCGTCGAAATCTTTGCCTCCGTTCACGCCCGACAGATTCCGGCGGAAATCGTCCAGGGTCATCGGCTGCTGATTCTTCTTCGCCATCGGATTGTGCTGATCCACGTTCAGCATTATCACGGCATAGGACAGCGTGAACGCGGCGTCCGTATTCGCGAAGGGTTCCGCGTTGGCCGTGTGCCAATGATCTGCACACATAAGCAACACACGGCTAACATTTCCGTACGTAAGGGTATACTGAAATAATTCCGACCAGACAACTACTGAATCTATAGAATAGTGTCTACAGGAAAACTAAACGTGGATAACTCCGGAGCATTATCCATACATTTCTAGCTCGTCGTCAAACAAATGAGTGCAAAAATCGCCGCCGAAGCAGCTGCACTAGTGTCAATCTCGTTCGTCCAACGACAAAAGTTGTCTTCGCGTTTAAGTCACCGCTCCACAAGTTACATAAATTGCAAGTCTTCCCTCAAGTCAGAATAGGTAGAAATGAAACGCGGAAGAAATTCGCCAATGCGTTCTTATTTTGCAGCACAAACAAACGCCCAAAGACAACTCTCCCTGGACGGATTAAATGTATGTGGTTGAGAACACACCTTGGTGTCCGCTTTTACCCCACAGTACCCTATTTACACATATTTACATGTACAGTACATTACGTACCTGCGAAATGTTCAATAACCATCGAAATCTCCGCCGCCTCTCCGGGTAAGCGGAAACTTTCCAGAAACATTCGCAGGGCGTCATCGATTCTGACACCGTCGAAATCGAAGGATTTCACAAACGCCTCCAAAATCACGGAATGCTTGCGATTGACTATGTAGTCCGCGATTTTCTTCTTGTCCAGTCGAGGATTTTCCTTCAGCCACTCCACCACCTCAGCGGCCTCTAGCGGAGTACGCAGCAAACCTTGCTCTTGCAGAAAACTTACGCCTACAGAACAAAATGTTGTATACAAGAAGTTTCGAATAGCGCAACTTTCCGCAAATATTGATCGCTTTTATTGAAACTGTTCCAAGAATGCATAGAGTTTTGGTTAGCGCAACTTACCGCAACTACTTTAAGGCTTTTTATTGACATTTTTTAATGCATTCTTTGTACAAGCAAAACTGCATATAGATACTGTAGCTAAAAAGTCGATGGGTTGTCAACTGTCATTCAGTGTTCCCTGCTGGCCTTCTAGCCAGCTAAATAAACACCTACTAAACCATGAAAAAATCTAGTAATTCCCACCTTTGGCCGGACTTTGATTGAACAACTCCGTTCCCTGGGTGAGCAGTTTCTTTTTCTTCTTCCGCGCAATCAGATCCTCGTGCGATGGAATTTCCGTGGACAGCGGTTGACGGTTGGGCCGTATCTGCGGCGGTAAGTGCAGCGAAGCATCCCTTCCACTTCGAGGCTGCTTCGTCGCTTTTTCCTTCTCTTGCTGATCCAGGGCGGATGCAGCCGTGAGGCGCTGACCCACCTCGAACCCACTCACCACCGGCAACATGCGCGTTGTAGGCGTTGAGATTTCATCTGCAAGAAAGTAACAATGAACAACGGTTTGGTAGAAAAATGAAGGGAAAGGTAGGATGAGGCGGGATAATTCCGAACATTAGTAATTAGCCAGCCATTAGAAAGCTTGCCGTTGGCTACAGGCATAATACATACGAAGACGTAGCCTACATGGTATGTGGTATCAAAACAATCCTCCTTTTTCTATTTCTATCAGATGGTGAAAACAATTTCTTTCACATTTTCTCCCTTTATCTCTATCAAGATAGCCCGAAAGCCCGAATTTCTCATGCGTGTATTTCCCCTACACTACCATCAACCAGCTACCGAAGGATATTATTGCGATATCCGACACTTTATTGTAGGTACAGTACCTACCTACCTGACGGTATTTCTTCTCCTTCTGCACTGCTCAAGCTGTGGCCCCTCTGATCCTTGTGATTCATCATTCGGTAATGACAGTTGGCCTCTATCGTATCCACAACGGTCAAGAGAGCGTCCAAGGATAAAATATGAGTGGAATACAGCCCTAAAACACGCTCATCTCTAACATCCACACTACATAAGTATTGGACACCAAGAGTTCGCTATGGAACTCAAGTCGTTTTGCGAAAAATAGAAAGACAAATGCGAATTTTTGTCCATGCCTCACGTACTCCTATTCTGCAGGAGTATACAAACAAACTATAAACAATGTGACTTGAGTTCCATAGCGAACTCTTAGTGGCCAGACTATACTATTGCACTAACTATGTACATACCGGTGACAGGGAAGGCGTTTTTCGAGAGCAACTTGGTGAGATCTTCGAAGAGGTTGGAGCAGTACAGATCGCAGTCGTAGTTCAGATAGAGTTCGGTGACTAGGCCGGGTATGCGCCACAGCTGCACCACAGCCTCCAGCGCCATCTCCTTCTGCTCGAAACTGATGCGTCCGCTCTCGCTCACCACGATCTCCATCAGCTTGCTCAGGTACATTTCCAGCTGCATTGAATAATAACACACTTTCAATCACTGACGGACTGACACGAGTTAAGAAAAGGTCCACGAAAGAGCGGGGCAAAGGCTGAAACCGGCTGATCTCTGATTTCGATGACACCTAGCTCATTCGAAAGCTCGTCAAAAGTTATGTAAAACGCGACAATTCCGACACTTCTGCGCTTAACCGTTAGCGAGATATGGCCACTAAAAGAATTGTGACACTTTTATCCACTGAATTTTCGAACATTTCTCACATAAACGGCCGTATCTCAGTAACCAATAGGGATATTTGCATGCGGTTTTTTTTATTCAACTCCCCATTCTTCGCCGAATAACCTGCGTTTCGAACGAAATTCGTAACCCCTACCGTAATCGAGATATTGAGGAAAACGTGGTGTCGATCTTTTGAAAATTGACCATTTGAGGGCCAACTTTGACCAATGATTGCGAATCGCAGCAACGGCATACAGAGACGGAACCTAGCTCATTAAATAGGTCAACTCTTGCTCTTTCGAATGGTATATGCCATGTCCATTCCGGTGAAGAAAAATTTTGAATTACAGGCTTTCTTTGCGAGAGTGCAATTTAAGGTTTAAGATGGCATTTAAGCATGTTAAAGACATGATTTTTGAAATCTACATCAAATTTTACACCAGGTAGGTTCTTTGATTTTTTATTTTCTAAAAGCAAAACCGGCCAAAATAGACAGTATGTTGCACTCAGTCCTGCAAAATTTCGCCTAGCTGAAAGCTAGCCTGAACTCAAAAATAACTCAGGAGTTCACCAAAACTGCATGCTTTTCAATATCTAGTTGTGTTTGTAATAACTTTTTGGCGGAAATTTAAGACAAACAAAATAACCTACCTGGTGTAAAATTTGATGTAGATTTCAAAAATCATGTCTTTAACATGCTTAAATGCCATCTTAAACCTTTAGATTGCACTCTCGCAAAGAAAGTCTGTAATTCAAAATTTTTCTTCACCGGAATGGACATGGCATATACCATTCGAAAGAGCAAGAGTTGACCTATTTAATGAGCTAGGTTCCGTCTCTGTATGCCGTTGCTGCGATTCGCAATCATTGGTCAAAGTTGGGCCCTCAAATGGTCAATTTTTAAAAGATCGACACCACGTTTTCCTCAATATCTCGATTACGGTAGGGGTTAAGAATTTCGTTCGAAACGCAGGTAATTCAGCGAAGAATGGGGAGTTGAATAAAAAAACCGCATGAAAATATCCCTATTGGTTGCTGAGATACGGCCGTTTATGTGAGAAATGTTCGAAAATTCAGTGGATAAATGTGTCACAAATCTTTGAGCGGCCATATCTCGCTAACGGTTAAGCGCAGAAGTGTCGGAATTGTCGCGTTTTACATAACTTTTGACGAGCTTTCGAATGAGCTAGGAATCATCGAAATCGGAGATCAGCCGGTTTCAGGCCCCCATACTGGACTGCCCCGCTCTTTCGTGGACCTTCTCTTAAGTCAACAAAGAAAGCGAAGGATAGCGCGGCGGGGTAATTCGGGCCATTTCAAAACCCATCTCCAGTGGGATGGACGGGCGTGCAGTAAGCCGTGATATCATAATGATGGTTGCGCTTTGACTTGACTTTCATTGGCCCGAATTTCCCGCACCCATCCAACTAGGACTGGAAGAGGCCCGTTGTGTAAGATATATGGTATTAATATGGTGGGACAAAGTCAGACAGAGGAATACAGTGCAGCTAATGGGCTGCGTACTGGACTCTTATTCTATCAAGAGCTAGCTTGCTGTCCGGAATATCCCACCGTCCGACTTTACCCCAAGTACCCTCTGCAGTGCAGTGTTGCGTCTCCACCCCATTACCTGAAACTTCACATGCGTCCTGAGTGCTTCGAAGAGTAGGAAGCAGACTCTTAAGGTGGAAGCGAAGACCGGCAGCTTCTCCGTTTGCAAGAGGAGGAAAAGGGAGCGACAGAGTTCGTTCTTCACCAGCGGTACCAGCAGAATGGTGTAGGGGGAGAGGAAGTCGGCGCCGGCTTCCAGCGCCACCGTCAGCAGCTGCAGACCCATCGCCACCATCTGCTCCGTGTTCTGCGGGTCCAGAGGGTTGGTCAGAGAGATGAGAAACCTGCGAGACGAAAGGAGAAGAAGCGCCTTCAAAACTATCTCTAATGCTTCGTTCACAACGAACGCTAACTCCGGCGTTGACGCCGGCGTTAGCGCAGCGTCGAACGCTAACGTCGACGTCAACGCCGAACGCAGATGTTCGCCTTCAACATTACGGAAAGCTATGCAGATCTCTATTTTAATTTGATAATAACGCCGGCATGATTGCAACGTACGTACGTACGTATTTCGACAAGTTCACGACCATGTTCGCTGCAAACTATCAGTGATCGCCAAATCTGCGTTGAACGCTAACATCTGCGTTGGCGTTGACGCTGCGCTAACGCCGGCGTTCAGTGTTCGTTGTGAACGAAGCATAAGAGTTAGGCAGAAAAATACAAAGACTATGACTACAATTCGCCTTCAACTGTGCATTCGTGTTAGGCGAAAGAAATCAGACCTTTTCCTCGCCTCTTCCCACGTCCACCTCACACAAATTACATAGGTCGAGGAGTCATTCATTTTCGTTGGTCACTCGTTCGTCTCGGCCCACTTTCCCCCTTTCCTTCCTCTCGAACAAGCAGTTATGGATTTTCCCCGCTCACTCAATCTTTCAACATTCTGGCTGTTGCATACAACACTCACCTGAACAACTCACGCACGCAGGGCAGGCCGTAGGGAACGGCCGTTCCTTCCTGATCCCTCCCTCCTTCTCCCTCCTCTCCCGCGTCCAAATCCACCGTAAAGCGCACTCCGCGCTGATTTATTTTCGATTTCCTCTCCTCCTCCTCTTCCTCTTTTATCTCCGCCTTTTCTTCATCCAAAGGCGTCTCCGCTGGTGGTAGAGTGGTAGAAGGCGCTGTCTCGGAGTCGGGCGAGAGCAAGTCGGGTTTGGATCCCTCCAGATCGCTCCGAATTTCTTCTGTGTCAGAGGAGCAGAACCCGAGATTGCCATGAACGTCAACCAGGTGCTCGGAAGTTCGACGTTCTCTTGCGGCTGAAAAATAGGGTGTACAATGGGGATTATTTCGAGCATTAGGGTCACGACATCACGGCTTCGCTCTAGCCGTGCTGGCTCGGGTCTTCATATTGCACTGGGTCTTATTGCATGCTGTTTCATACAGCGCTCCGTCACATGGAGCTGTGAAGACGTATTGTACGTACGTTTCGCGCGCATTCAGACGTGGGCCTGGGGGTGAGGGGGGGTATGTTGAACGCACCCCCACCCCTACCTCGCCATACCCCCACCCGTACCCCCAGGAAAAATGAAAAGCAACATACCCCCGCGTACCCCCAGAAAAAAAACAGCACTACGTATCCCCACTGCGTAACCCCAAACTGAAATCAGCAGTTTGTCTGCCAGGACACGTACCCCCACCCTTTTTTCCTCTGGCTTACATCCATGCTCAGACTTTTTACACACTCCACAAAGTGCATGCATTCTCAAGAATTGTTGTTTGTAGTTGCATAATGTAGTGAATAGTTTTATATAATGGTTTATCCCTATCATTCCAGACAAGCTGCTAAAGTATTCAAAAGTGGAAATTCAATTCGAATACATACTTACATACATACCACTCTTATCAACCCACCACTGCATTTTGTATAAATATTACAAGGTGCACAATAATAAGACTGTTGCACTGTGTGCAAAAAAAACAGTGCTCATTTTTTCTGGGGATAGGTAGGCTATTGTATAGACTTTGTGGGGTTATGTAGCATATCATTTACAGTTGGGGGTATGTAAATATGCTGGGGGTACGTGAGGTTTTTTTCTTGGGGGTACGTAAAAAATCTGGGGGTACGTGGTCAAAAAAATTTTTTTGGGTGGGGGTACGCAACACCCCCCCACTTTTGACCTCCTGCATACCCCCACTGACAGACCCCCACCCTCAAAACCGTGCCCACGTCTGCGCATTAGTCTACGCGAAGCCACGGAAACTCACACAAGTCAGAGGTGTGACCTCCGCAACCCCACCAAAGAATCAACCAATGATAATTCTCCCTTCCCTCACCTTCTTCTGCAGCAGGCGTTTCTACTTCCTCCATTCCTTCCTTTACATCCCCCCTGTCGCTGCTCCCCACTATTGGCACGCTCTGCTCTGCTGTACCGCTCAATCCCTGAATGTCTGTTGGCTGCTCCGGCTCCTCTGGTTTCTCAACCGTTGCTTCCTTTGCATCTTCGTGAAGGTGAGCAGCGGTAGACATGGCGGAGCTTGTAACCTCTTCTACAGATGGCTCTGATGATTGTTGGCTCTTGCTTTCGATTGGCTGCGGCTGCTTGAGAGCTGACTTTCTTGCGCCTCTGTACGTACACACACATACACACATATGTAGCAGACCGTGTACAATACTGTACCACTGTCACCAACCAGTGCGCTACATCAATGGAGACAAAACGGTAAGTTCACCGTGAATTGCGCGTGAACCCAGCAAAGCTGGAAACTCGAAACAAACTCGAAGTTCTATCAAACCTCCGTCAGTTTACTCACCGTGTGTGTAACGAACTAACTACTGACCTTCCATCCAAACAAATCATAGTCTAACCAGAGATATCACTCACTATGAAACTCAGCCTGTGCTGTGCAATCTACGTACACGTAGGCCTACGCTTGCAAATTAGGCGCACGTGAATCATGGACAGCAATTTCGGCATTTTTCTATTTTACGCAAAACGACTGGAGTTCCATAGCGAACTCTTAGTGGCCAGACCATACCAAAACTCTCGTCACTCACCTTTCTGCCGACGTCTTCCCCTTGTATTTCTTTCTCCTTCTCGGCTCGCTACCCGTTCTCATTTTCAGCCTCCTAATGTAGGGATGTGACGGGTCCTCTTCAAAGGTCGGCAATCGCGTGAACAGCAGCTGTATCATGTCGGAGAGGGTGTACTCGGCTGCCTTTCGCAACAGTTCGCTCAGCCGTGTCTCGAAACAGATGCGAAAACAGCTCTGCATAATCTCGCAGACGCTCTCGTTCGTCAGTAGAGAGCCCACCGGGGTGAGTAGAAGAGTGCGTAAGACCTGAAACAAACAGCAATCGATCACAATGTATGGTCGGTACATGGAGAAACGCGGGGATTTTTGTAGTCGCGGAAAAACTTTTCCTCGTTGCCACGAGTCTAACTGATGTATACTTTTCCATCGACATCTACAGTATGTACTGTGCTAATTTGTTATGCAAGAAAGCCTTCCACTACTCTCTGTGAATCAAGCTGCAATCTCTCAATAGACCGACTACACAGTGAGTACATCAGCATCACCATTGGCAAGAATACACGAGGGAATATACAAAAACAACAGCTGTGAAGAACCGTTTGAATGAGCAATCATTCAAGCGTTAGTTTACTGACTAGTAGCAGGCAACTGTTATCCCGTCGTGTTCCCTCATATATTCTTGGTACAACCGCGTCACTCGACGTCAACTACCTGCAATATTTTCAGGAGAACCACTTCGTCGCTGCCCGGATCTGTGCCTACAAAGCGCGCGTGTGTAACAGCGTCCGCTATGTTCTCCACAGCATTGGCAGCTGTGATATCACTGGAGTCTACCAGTCCGTAACTGAGAAATTTGCCGACAGACGCCAGCGCTTGTCCAGTCACTGGACCACTGGTCTGCTCCGAACGGATTACGTCCAAAAATGGGCCTAAAAACAAACAAACACAGAACAATACATAGGGAACTGTGGGGTAAATCCGGCCATGGGGTAACCCTAACCAAGCCATATAGGCCGAAGGCCGTTTTTTCTACGTGGGTGGTCGGGTACTGGATAATTTCGGTCACAAATAGGGTATCATGGGGCAAACTCGGCGCGTTTTACGGGGTTTACTGGTGGGGTAAACCCGTCATTCACATGGAATAAGCGGCCTTCAAGACTTGGTGGACGGACGGGTTTACCCCACACGCCCACAGTACCCTACACACTACTTTTCACCCAAATTTCCCCGCATTGCTATACCGTACAGTACATACTACACTTACCAAGGAAAGTGTTGGGTTTCATGTCGGACAGATCCGAGACGGAATGTAGGACGTCTCGTAGATCGGAGAAATTGCGAAGGAGTGGATCCTGTTCGTCCAAAAGCTGCGGTTGATGCGGAGGCCAGCGGTGAGCGCGACGCAGTAACGCCACCACCGCGTTCACCTCACCCTGCACTATGTACACACCGTTCACCGCCATCTTTTCACTAGCCTAGCCTTCTTGGATTCGCCTGTAAAGGGATGATGGGTCTTATCGCAACTACACACGTCTGTTTCGGGGTTATATTGACTGGAAAAGGACTGGTTATATTATGGACTGGTTATATTGACCGTTGGATTTGGCCACGTGTGGTGGGCCAACATTTCCCTTTTTAGACCCTATCATATAAACTTCGAAATCAATTTTCCACGCACATAAATGGTGCCGTCAGATTCGGCGTAAAAATTCACGTATAATAGGCTAGTTTCCTCCGACAATTTCCACTTCCTTGGGTCTGTGTGGCGCCGGTTGTTCCGTCGGCCCAATCTGCATGTGGACTTCTTTTTCTTTGCTTTTGAACTGGGCGAAAACTGAGGAAGAAATAGAATGAGTCCAAGATTTATGCAGCAATAGAGCGCGGAAGCATGGAAAAAGGCGAAATAGTTGCTCTACAGACGCAACAGGTGATAAGGAGAACTCAAAACAGCAAGTTACATAGGGAACTACAGCCTACCATGTACAAAATTTTCCAGGCGCAAACTGCCCCTCCTTCTATTTCAACGGCACTATGCCCCACAGGTAGCCACAAGGGTCGGCCATAAGAATTTACGAGGGCAGCCTGCGCCATTCATTCCCACAGGTTCTACGTTCGATCTTGTGCCAGCGGGCTGAATAGGCCTAAACAGCAAAATTGATTCTATCTCTGGAAAAATAGCAAATTCGCGGAGAAAGATGGACACCAGGATGTGGCTTTTTTTACGTAGATTACGATAGTAAAAATCCTTTTTCAATTTGACCACTTCCTTGGCGAGTTAGGGTACTGTGGGGTGAACCCGCCCATGGGTAAATCCGCCCGCCTAAGGGTTCAGGGCTGTATATCTCAGGAACCAATGGACCGATTGAGACACATAGGATATCAGTCGATTCCTTGAACTCTCCTCTTTCAAATGAGCTATTTGGCACATCATTTGCTGAAACATCAAGCTCACGGGTTCACGTTTTTCAACAAGAGGTCGAAAATGACCAAACTTTAGATGTTGCGCAAAAACACCCTGTATGTTATAAATGAACACCCGGTATGTGGGGGGCAAGGGGGCATGGTGCCCTACCCCCAGGCGAAGTTTCAACCAATTCGCCCCACTGGTACTGGAGATATGGCAAAAAACAGTTTCAGTACTTAGTGGGGTAAATGCGCCCACCTAACTCCTGTACTAAAGTATAGGGTAAACCCGCCCACCTCATCAGCTCAAACTACTGCAATCCTACACGCCGAGCCAAGTCGGCTCGGCTGGCGGCAGTTAAACCCGTATTCAAAGCGGTCGGCGTCAGGTTGGAGCAGAATAGTACTTTCAGCACAAAAGTAGTTCAGTGCAAGATTGATTTATTGCGCGTTTATTGCGAGCTTTCGTTTTTGCCGTGAAAAAGTAAAAACGGCAAAGCAACTTTTATTGGTACTTACGAATCTTCGCAATAAACACGGCAAAATATTTGGTAACAATACGCCCGACACCTTGTCAAAAACGCCGGCTCGCCAGTTTAGGCAATACCCGTCGGCTTGCCAAAAAGGTACGAACGAACTGCCGCCAGGCGAGCCGACTTGGCTCGGCGTGTAAGCAGCTGTCATATCAGCGCACAATCACATAGGAAAGTGCGTTCAGCTAATCTTACAATATTTTCTTGCGATTTCTCAGGGGAAGAGACGTTCATGCAAATTTTTATAAGTTTTCTGGGTGGGCGGGTTTACCCCCCAGTACTGAAAAATTAGTTGACAGCAAAGTATGCCCATTCACAGCATTTATTACCTACCTAAACTACCTAGCTGGCTAAAATGGTAGCTGCTATTCATGGTAATTGCTTATGCTTCTTTTCTAACATGCCAGAATGATAAAGAATAGCCTGGGCAGCTTCAATTAGCCAAAATCATGGGTGGGCGGGTTCACCCCCAGTACTAAAGAGACGAGCTGTCACTAGAGTTGTCTCATTCGTGCCCTTCATGCATCAAGCAGAAATACTTTAGTCAGTTATTTTTGCAATTACTGGCGTTGGAAATAAGCTTGGCTTCCATCTTGAAAAAAACGGCCATAAAAATATAGCTTGGTCAGCCTGAAAATGGCCTAAACCTTAGGCGGGCGGGTTCACCCCCCAGGGCTCGTGTTTTAGCGACAGCTAATATTGGCCATAACTCTCTAAAGACGTTCAGCAGTAGAGCCGTACTTTGCACGTTTAACTAAGGCCTAACCACGTATATTATGCCATGTGATTTTGTTTTGGTTCAGCCATTGGTTCCAGAGAACTGCTTAGGGGGGCGGGTTCACCCCATGTTACCCTACTGAGTTCCGCAGAAATTCCTCATTTTTCGCCCTTTTCTTCTTTTTTTTTATTTTTTTCTACGGGCGCGTCGGCAGGAGTCGGACTTTCAGGCGTGGACCTCTTGAATTAAAATGAGACTCTCTAAACTCAAGGACATGAATAAGACTTCATCGATCACCACGCCTCTAGCGGTTTAAAAACGAAACACTTTTCTTATTTTCGCTGCGCAAATTTTCCCGTTTTTTTCGCACGCAACAAGAGTTATCAACACAGAATTTTGCAGAATAACTTCTACTTTCATGCCTCCTTCCATCAAGCCCAACATTAGTTACTCAGCTTATTTGTTCCATCGCAAACACCCAATGTCGTTGCCGCACTTGTTGAAACAGCCTTTTTCTTGAAAACCGGACCTGCCAGAATTTGAATTTTCTGTTTGTTCTTTTCCATGTATTCCTATACTCATCCAAGGCGTGCGTGCTCTAGGCGTTCGTGTAGCGTTTCTGTCGCTTCGTCGCATTTTTCGTCGCTTCGTCGCATTTTTTTTTACTGTTGTCGCGCCTTTCGCCAGGTGGCGTGGTGATCGATGAAGTGTTACTCCTCATGCTGAGTTTACCCTTTTCTTTTATTTTTATTTCTCGTCCACGTACTCCTAGAGCGCGCGCTCCGCTTCGCTGCGCGCCCTTGGAAGGGTGAGGGGGACGGGCGCTCGCAGCGAAGCGGACCGCGTGCTCTAGGAGTACGTGTTGTGTTCCGTCTGAAATAAAGCTAAGCGCGTTGGTTATTCTATCGTCTTTATCAACCTGTCGCTTCACGCACTATATATGCAAATTCAAGGATTTTTGATCCCGCACCTGTGTCGAAGCAAAGATCGCTCGTCGTTGCTGCAGTGTCAGTGTTTTGAATCTTTATAAGCTGTTGTTTTACGTACAATATGCAAATTCAAGGATTTCTCGCGCATTATTGGGTTCGCAGCAGTTCAGATCACTCGCCCTTACCGTGCATGTTTCGACAAATGCGGTTATCATTATTTCGAGGTTTCGAGCAGTTGCTCGCAAAGTTGTACTTGGGATGCAAATTCGGTCGCAATTCTGAAAATCTGCAAAACCAAGGTCTATTGTCTATTGTACTGCGGACGCTGTGGAGATGAACATGGAGGCAACGAAGCCATCTTCCCTTGAATCATCTGCTCTTGTTGTGTTGGAGGATAAGGCCATTTCAAAGGTATGTAGGTACGTCATGTTTGTGTACGTAGCTCTAGCTATGTAGGTTTACGACATTGTTTCGTTTCCAGGGTAGGCCTGTTTGGCCAGGAATAATTGATAAATATTTGGAGGGATAAGAGAGGTGACAGAAATTCATAACATAAGAGTTGATAACAAGTACTTTATTCATGGTTTTGCTGCCTTTAGCTGTCGTAAAGAATACCAGAAATAAATAAAAGCAACCGATCGCTTCGCAGTGTTATTATATTGTCTGAAGCGGTTTATGATTTTGAAGCAGTTAGAGCAGACAATGCCTCGAGGCTGCCAGTCTGTGTGGGCGTTAGGGAACGTGAACCTGAGTGAGTGGCTTCTTGATGACCGCTGCTGCTGCTTCCAGAAATTTCTCTAATGGCAACTGTTCCTACTCTTCCGGTTTTAATATCCTTCTGTGTTTCAGGATCGTCAGCATCCTCATCTTGAGTTGGCTGCGTCCGATTGTCCGCCAATTCGGTACGGCCTTCGGTAGCAATCGATGCTTCATCGTCCATTATATCCAGCAATTCTTTCCTCAACTCTTCAGCTTTCTTTCCTTTCGCCCTTATCCTCACGGCGATCAGAAGCGCAAAAAGCAAGATCAGTTCTATCTGCACCGTGTGCAGGTACATGTACACCCGACGCCAGTGAAGTTTTCGAGGAACTACTGGAGATTGCGTCGTAGCTGGAATGTCAAGCTTCTCTAAAAATAAATTCAGGTCGTATAGCAATAATCAGTAATCACACTATTGTTTAGTCTCGCTTTATTGGCCTTACACGACACGGTGGCTAACTAGTTTTCCATAGCATATTGCAGTTGCCGTAGCACTCCGACACCCTACTACTATCGTGTAAGGCCAATACGTTGTAAGGCCAATACGTACTGTACTGTAAGGCTGTACTGTACTGTAAGGCCAGTACCGTATTTACCTGTGCATAGCCCCCCCCCTATGCATAGCCCCCCCCTATGCATAGCCCCATATTGGCAAAACATAAAAAATGCCCTATGCATAGCCCCCCCTTATGCATAGCCCCATATGTACTGTAGGGTACCTGAACCTACCTACATAAGCTGGTCATAACCTACACATAGGCACTCCCACACCAAGCTAAGATGCCCATAAGCCTGCTTGGGCGTGTATTGTACTAGAATAACCCTGTTTTGACCTCAATTATGCCCTAAATCACGTGCTTTTGGCCTAAAAAATATGCCTCTGCGCACCTCTCAAAAACATAAAAAATGTCCTATGCATATCCCCCCCCCTATGCATAGCCCCCCCCTATGCATAGCCCCATATAGGACCTCTCAATTTTTGCATAGCCCCATGGGGCTATGCACAGGTAAATA
>JASAMW010001078.1:0-49614 GCA_030247985.1 Epsilonema sp. ZAB3_2
TTAGGCTTAGCAATGGACATAGGCTTAGGCTTAGCAATGGATAGAGGCTTAGGCTTAGGTTTAGCAATGGACATAGGCTAGGCTTAGGCTTAGCAATGGACATAGGCTTAGGCTTTGGCTTAGCAATGGACATAGGCTCAGGCTTAGGCTTAGCAAGGGACATAGGTTTAGGCTGAGGCTTAGCAATGGACATAGGCTTAGGCTTAGGCTTAGGCTTAGGCTTAGCAATGGACATAGGCTTAGGCTTAGCAAAGGACATAGGCTTAGGCTTAGGCTTAGCAATGGACATAGGTTTAGGCTAAGGCTTAGCAATGGACATAGGCTTAGGCGTAGGCTTAGGCTTAGGCTTAGCAATGGACATAGGTTTAGGCTTAGGCTTAGCAATGGACAGAGGCTAAGGCTTAGTCTTAGCAATGGACATAGGCTTAGGCTTAGCAATGGACATAGGCTAGGCTTAGGCTTAGCAATGGACATAGGCTTAGGCTTTGGCTTAGCAATGGACATAGGCTTAGGCTTAGGCTTAGCAATGGACATAGGTTTAGGCTTAGGCTTAGCAATGGACATAGGCTTAGGCTTAGGCTTAGGCTTAGCAATGGACATAGGCTTAGGCTTAGCAAAGGACATAGGCTTAGGCTTAGGCTTAGCAATGGACATAGGTTTAGGCTTAGGCTTAGCAATTGACATAGGTTAGGCTTAGGCTTAGGCTTAGGCTTAGCAAAGGACATAGGTTTAGGCTTAGCAATGGACATAGGCTTAGGCTTAGCAATGGATAGAGGCTTAGGCTTAGGTTTAGCAATGGACATAGGCTAGGCTTAGGCTTAGCAATGGACATAGGCTTAGGCTTTGGCTTAGCAATGGACATAGGCTCAGGCTTAGGCTTACCAATGGACATAGGTTTAGGCTTAGGCTTAGCAATGGACATAGGCTTAGGCTTAGGCTTAGGCTTAGCAATGGACATAGGCTTAGGCTTAGCAAAGGACATAGGCTTAGGCTTAGGCTTAGCAATGGACATAGGTTTAGGCTTAGGCTTAGCAATGGACATAGGTTTAGGCTTAGGCTTAGGCTTAGGCTTAGCAAAGGACATAGGTTTAGGCTTAGCAATGGACATAGGCTTAGGCTTAGCAATGGATAGAGGCTTAGGCTTAGGTTTAGCAATGGACATAGGCTAGGCTTAGGCTTAGCAATGGACATAGGCTTAGGCTTTGGCTTAGCAATGGACATAGGCTCAGGCTTAGGCTTAGCAATGGACATAGGTTTAGGCTTGGCTTAGCAATGGACATAGGCTTAGGCTTAGGCTTAGGCTTAGCAATGGACATAGGCTTAGGCTTAGCAAAGGACATAGGCTTAGGCTTAGGCTTAGCAATGGACATAGGTTTAGGCTAAGGCTTAGCAATGGACATAGGCTTAGGCGTAGGCTTAGGCTTAGGCTTAGCAATGGACATAGGCTTAAGCTTAGCAATGGACAGAGGCTTAGGCTTAGGTTTAGCAATGGACATAGGCTTAGGCTTAGCAAAGGACATAGGCTTAGGCTTAGGCTTAGCAATGGACATAGGTTTAGGCTTAGGCTTAGCAATGGACATAGGCTTAAACTTTGGCTTAGACTTAGGCTTAGGCTTAGCAATGGACATTGGCTTAGGCTTAGCAATGGACATAGGCTAGGCTTAGGCTTATCAATGGACATAGGCTTAGGCTTTGGCTTAGCAATGGACATAGGCTTAGGCTTAGGCTTAGCAATGGACATAGGTTTAGGCTTAGGCTTAGCAATGGACATAGGCTTAGGCTTAGGCTTAGGCTTAGCAATGGACATAGGCTTAGGCATAGGCTTAGGCTTAGGCTTAGCAATGGACATAGGTTTAGGCTTAGGCTTAGCAATGGACAGAGGCTAAGGCTTAGTCTTAGCAATGGACATAGGCTTAGGCTTAGCAATGGACATAGGCTAGGCTTAGGCTTAGCAATGGACATAGGCTTAGGCTTTGGCTTAGCAATGGACATAGGCTTAGGCTTAGGCTTAGCAATGGGCATAGGTTTAGTCTTAGGCTTAGCAATGGACATAGGCTGAGGCTTAGCAAATGGACATAGGCTTAGGCTTAGCAATGGACATAGGCTGAGGCTTAGGCTTAGCAATGGACATAGGCTTAGGCTTAGGCTTAGCAATATACATAGGCTTAGAGGCTTAGCATTGGACATAGGCTTAGGCTTAGGCTTAGCAATGCACATAGGCTTAGTCTTAGGCTTAGCAATGGACATATGCTGAGGCTTAGCAAATGGACATAGGCTTAGGCTTAGCAATGGACGTAGGTACAGTAGTAGGTTAGGAATGTACATAGGTAAGGTAGCCTATGTAGGTTTTTCGAAAATCGAGGAAGCGTACATTAACTCACATTGCTGAGCAGTTGACGTTTCCTATGTGTGTGCAAGTGTGTACGTACAGTATATACAGTATGTACATACGCCTTTACGTGCTGTATGTACGTACACATAAAAAACTACAGCGGAGCAATGGCAGAGATGTGCTCGTGCGTCATCGACTCAACGTTATCACACCATATCACGTATTATTTTGTACTTATGCATGTACGTACACTGTGCTGTGCAATGGCAATCAAAGTCCATGCGACATAACTACGAGAAGCGATAGGGCGAAAGTAGCTTTAACGCGCAAGAGCGAGGTTTTGCTTGCATAAATAAAGTTACCTAGTTCTTTATTGCCTGCACCGTACATAAACGAGCTTGTCGTTATGGTGCTTCAGTTCGGCTCGCTTACCTTGGCAGCGGTGCTCCTGCTGGTTGCTCCTTCTTCAATTGCAGGACAGAATGTTCCAAGGGAAGACGAGGTGACGGATTTGCCAGGCTTGAAGGAGAAGCTGAATTTTCGCCACTTTTCTGGCTTCATCAAAGCCACCGAGAATCACTACCTTCATTACTGGTTGGTAGGCAAGGCAGGCACAGTATTATTTCTTATTCTCGAGAAAGGCTAAAGTCTAACCGAGCGAACGCAAAACGCAATGCAAATTTGTTGCCCCCCTGAGAAGTGTTGTTCCGCTCAGTTTGAAATAGGGGAAGCTTCATAAAGTGCGTCACGCAGAAATAGGGGGAGGGGGGTTGCGGCGAATGTGACGCTGGCGTGACGATATGTCGCTCTATAATGCATATGTGGGGGGGGGGGGTGACGGCCAAAAAAGCGTGACGAAAGCGTGATGTAGGGGGGGGGGGGGGGGGGGGGGGTGGCGACAGATGAATTTCTGCGTGATGCACTATATGAAGCTCCCCTAAGTGGGTTGGCTTGGCTCCCAACGTACAACATATCGACCGGGGCTTCATGTAATAAAGTGTCCTTGAGTGTTTGCGCGCCTGTTGGTGTGTTGCTTTTTACGACCCGTTTCGCTTTGCTTTGTTACCAAATTTAGCCAATTCCTCTAGGAAGGAAGCTTCTGTTTTCAGGCTCACTGAATCCCAGTCTAATCCAGAAACGGATCCATTTCTGGTGTGGTTCAATGGAGGACCAGGCTGCAGTGCGCTGGGCGGGCTCATCTCGGAGCAGGGGCCGTTTCACGTTAGACCAGATGGGAAAACGGTGTATCTGAACCAGTATGCATGGAACAAGGTAGGTACAGGTACATACAATATATCTACATTAGTACATACATAATGTAGTACGTGTAGGTGTGTATGTACTGCTGTACGCACCGACGCACAGGGCCGTCATGGTACATATGCGTCGTCTTCTGTAGGCCACCTAAGCGAGTATGATTTCTGCTCCTGTTTTAGGCAGCTAACGTGCTTTTCCTTGAAGCACCGGCGGGTGTTGGATATTCGTTCAGTACGCTTGAAGGAGACTTACGGAGAACGGATGATCAGGTAGAGAGGAACGTTGACGTTCATGTTTTCTATTAGTTCAGAAGAAAATTCTATTCTGTTTAATTCTACAGGGTGTCTCACGTAGACCTACCTAACGACTCAGCCTTATAACTTCCGTACTACAGTAGATATCGAGCTGAAATTTTGTCCCCAGAAACCCAAGAAAATACCATACTTTGTGGCAAAATTTGAGCCAGATAGGCCCACAGCGAACGAAATTATAGGCTTATAAATTTTGGACCCTGTTTTTATCATTTTCCTGCACTGAGCATGGTTTTGAGATTAGACTCGTTTGCTCAGCATGGTCAAAGCAGCTTATCCAACATAGCAATATGGTGGAACAACAATGGCTGAACATCACCACAGTCCAGAACACAAAGGATTCAAAAATACAGGCGATTTACTGTCCATAACAGCCTTCAAGGGTCTGTCGAGGTCAATAGTGGCACCACTGATTTCAAAATGTTGAAAAACGTGGTCGCAACTTTGCAAGCTCGTAATTTCATCCCTGCTTGACCTATCTGGCTCAAATTTTGCCACAAAGTATGGTATATTCTTGGGTTTCTAGGGACAAATTTAGCTTGATATCTACTGTAATACGGATGTTATAAGGCTGAGTCGTTAGGTAGGTCTACGTGAGACACCCTGTACAACAGTATGGCCCTTTTGCATTTACAGACGGCGGATGAGAATTATTTGGCCCTAAAGGCGTTCTTTAGGAAATTTCCACATTACCGCAAGCTGGACCTGTACATCACCGGCGAATCATGTTAGAGAAAATACTGTACGCAGTAAAAAAAATAGTCATATGTACTGAATAATGAACGCAACACAAATAAAAAAATGAAAACCGGAGTTTTTATTGTATAGTTTGTCCAGTGAGAGCCTTTGCCCGTACTGTAATGTGAAATCAATTATGTATTTTCGGATCTTTTCCCCAGGTGTTTCACGTCTCCCCTGGGGGTAGGTTCGTGGTAACTTGAGGCGCGATTTCCGCCCCAGTTTCCAATTTGCGCCCCAAAATTCAGCTGCCAGAGGCGCAATATTACTGTATGGTATAGGCTACCTACGTACCCCCTGCCCCTTTTAAAGTATAAATTATAATTCTGGGACCCATGCATTATTTATCTCAGGATCTAGCCAACGTAGCTCAAAGCGGTTAAAAATCTCTCGATAACTTTAGCTCGGATTGAAAATAAAAAAAACCGCATGCGTCTACGTGCCCTCCTGTCGAGAAATCGCCAAATTCCTAAAGTACTATGGTACAAATGTACACGTTTTTCGATTATTCAGCATGCTGAACAAGCCGCAAAAACTTTTTCATTAAATGTAGCCTATCCTATGTAAAATTTGGTGTAGATTTCAAAAATAGTATCGTTGATCCAAAAAAATTTAACCTCTACCCAAAAATTGTCAAAAATATACAAATTTTGCAAAATTATATGTATACTAGGGGTTAAATTTTTTTGAAACACCGATACTATTTTTGAAATTTGCATCAAATTTTACATCGGATAGGCTACTTTTAATGAAAAAGTTTTTTCGGCTTGTTCAGTTATGCTGAATAATCGAAAAAAGTGTACCTTTTTAGTACATTTGTAGTACTTAAAGGGGGGATCTGGCGGGAATTTATTACTGGATGGGCAAATTTCATATTTTTGAGAGTTGAGGGGCCTATCTGACATAAAATTCCATCCTCTTTCGATCTAACCCCACATTCCGGAGCCGATTTTGCCTCTGTGAGGCGGCGCCCCAGTTAGGAAGGAGATTTCGCAACACTTTGGCCTATTTCGAGCTTTCTAACTGGGGCGCCGCCTCACAGAGGCAAAATCGGCTCCAGAACAGGGGGTTAGATTGAAAGAGAATGCGATTTTACATAGGTAGGTGCTTTCAAAAGTTAGAAATTCGAAATTTGCCTCCCCATACAAACTTTCCCGCCAGATCCCCCCTTTAAGGAATTTGACGATTTCTGACACAGAGGGCACGTAGACGCATGCGGTTTTTTATTTTCAATCCGAGCTAAAGTTATCGAGGGATTTTTAACCGCTTTGAGCTACGTTGGCTAGATCCTGAGATAAATAATGCATCAGTGTTCTAAAAGTGTACCTTTTTAGTACATTTGTAGTACTTAAGGAATTTGACGATTTCTGACACAGAGGGCACGTAGACGCATGCGGTTTTTTTATTTTCAATCCGAGCTAAAGTTATCGAGAGATTTTTAACCGCTTTGAGCTACGTTGCCTAGATCCTGAGATAAATAATGCATGGGTCCCAGAATTATAATTTATACTATACAGGGTGTATCAGAATTTACTCGCCGGATGTTTGTGCTTATATCTCCCCACCGGAGTGTCACATTCGAATGCGGTTTTTTTGCGTTGAATAGCCAAGGCTTCAACGTTGATGCAGCCAAAATTTCAGCTTTCTAGGCCAACAGGAAGCGGCTCAAACAGCTCGATTTGCAAAGCGTCAATTTTCACACATTTTTTCAGGCGGCCAGGTACAGATCGGCTCCGGTTTTTCTCTCCCCAGTTTACCTAACCCAGTTCTCTCCTTAGTTTTCCTTCCGCAGTATTCCCCTCCCCAGTTTTTATCTGGAGCACAAGTTTCGGTGGAGTTTTCCATCTCCATGCCACTTCTCTTGCAGATTCGAACTTAGCAAACAGTGTTACAGCCAAAATTCGGTCATCCAAGCTTTTCCTGGGGACGCTGATGCCATGGTGATCAAACTGAAGTCTATCTTCGACAAGACTGCTCAAAAATGCATAAAAGTTAGAGTGGAATGGTGAACAGACTTGAAAGAGCGAGAAAAAAGCGAAAATGCAAATCCGTTGCCCCGCCTCAGTGCCCTGCCTCCGTTTTGCGCCAAAAAAAGGCGCTGCAACTTTGACCGCTTACAGCGCCATGACAATGCAACCTAGGAAGCTAAAATTTTGGCTGCATCAACGTTGAAGCCTTGGCTATTCAACGCAAAAAACCGCATTCGAATGTGACACTCCGGTGGGGAGATATAAGCACAAACATCCGGCGAGTAAATTCTGATACACCCTGTAGGCCGAAGATTGACGACTCTCGCTGGACGGAACTACAGTACATTATAGTAGTTATGTAGCTATTTTTGTAGTTAGTATAGTCGAGCCGAGCATTTGCAGATGGTGGAATATATTTGCCAACCCTTGTATCCAGAATGGTCGACGGGCAGTCAAATTTTCCGCTCAACCTAAAGGTACGCAGTTGTACGTAGTTATTCTAGACTGTATGCATGCACTATGGTATGAAGGTACACGCAGTACAGTACGCACCCATACATAAGAGTGTCACACCCAGACCCAACTCAACACAAAGCCAGTGACCACGTTATGTCATTCTGTGTGGTAACACCGATCAACAACAATGGAGCTATTTTTAGGGCATGGTAATAGGGAATGGAGTAATGGACAATGACTTGAATGTGGACACGATTCTACAATTTGCATATGCCCACGGACTGATTGACCAACGGTACGAACAGTAAAGTAGGCTTTGGTATCTATCTATTGTACATACATAACATACTTCAAGCAGGTACTTGTACATGCCTTGTATACAATGTTTCGCATTCTAGACTGTGGGAAGCTCTAGAAACTTCGTGTTGCAATGGCTGCGCAGATTACTGTCAGTTCAGTTTAGCAAACACCAGTTTTTGCATCAAAAATGTAAAGCGGTCGCAGATTATATTTACTTTTATTCCCAGCTAGACATCCTTTCTACAGTACGACAAAAAAGTGTTTCCAACACTGTTTCTTTCCTCTGCAGATAGAAGACATTCTACGACTTACTTGGGCTGACGGAGGTCTAAATGTATACGACATTTATCGCTATTGTTACCATCCCCAACGTTCCCTGTCCCTACGTTATCGGGCGGATGTACGAGGCGTATTACCGCATCGATTTCATTCTCTACTCCTGAATGATTACCAGGAGAAATATGACAAATTAGCTTACAAATCAGATTCAACAAATGATGGAACCCCGATTTGTCTTGATGGCAGGGCCTACACGGCCTACTTTCGAAGGGCGGATGTTCGAAAAGCTCTGCACATACCGGAACAGGCTGGAAAGTGGTTCGATTGCAAGTAAGTGGCTCTACCTACATTCATGATGCCTTCGCCTGAGGGTTCGAATTTGCATTGCCGCGTCTGAACTGAGCTAAAGCACGCATCACAACATAACACAACTCACCACAACACAGTACCCTACATATGTTCGTTCAAAGGTGAAGCTCGACGCGTGAATTGTTTGGTTTGGTGACTATATCCTTTTTTCAGTGACGATGTCTCACAAAATTACATCAGACAATACGACAATGTTTTCAACGAAATCAAGAAAATCGTCCAAGCTGGAGTCAAGGTGCTGCTGTACTATGGCGACACTGATATGATGTGCAACTTTCTCATGGGTCAGAAATTTAGTGAATCGCTCAGGCTACCGGTAAGACGACTGCTGCACGCACATACAGAATCATTTTTATCGCCAATTTACTTTGGAGGTACAACAGTGGTTTATTTATTTCCTTGTTGCAGCTGCTTCAAACGAAAAAGGCGTGGCGTGTTGGAGATCAAATCGCTGGTTTTGTCACTCGATACAAAGGCCTGGATTTTTTGACAATCAAAGTAAAGGCAAAGAGAGCCACTGAACAAGCCTATCTACTACTTAACAAATAGGGCTGATGTCTGTCTGTGTGTGTGTGTGTGTGATGCTATACACTCTCTCAGTTTTGCAGCTACAGCGTCGGCCAATGGCTCATTCGAAAGCTTATGATCCCAAGGCCGGCCAGAAGGCCTTCGATTTTTGATCTGATCAGCCGATCACCGATAATCGATCGATAATCGATATTTTAGTACTAAAAGCGTTCAGATTCACTCATAACTCACTCAATTTTGCAGCTACAGAATCCATCCGGGACTCTTTCGATAGCTTATGGCCCCGAGAACGCCAGAAAGGCCTGCGATTTTTGATCTGATTAGCCGATCACCAATAATCGATCGATAATCGATATTTCAGTACTAAATGTCGCAGAAACCAAACGACGCAGGTTTTCAAGCCAGCGTTTGCAAATGGTCACGCCCGAAAGTGCACACGAGACTAAATCGCGAGATGCGCTAAAGGGTTGCCAGATCTGCAAACGGGTTGCCAGATTGCTAAATGCGCAAAAGGGTTGCCAGACCTGCAATACGGTTGCCACATGGACCACTTTGCCTGATGCTGTGCAAAATGGCTGCCAGATGCACATACTGGTTGTCAGATCTACGTGGAAAAACGGTTGCCAGATCTGCCATAGGGTTGCCAACTCTGCGATAGGGTTGCCAGATATGCAACTTTTTGCCAACTGCCCAAAGTGGTTGCCAGATGCCTAATAAGTTGAGTTGACAGATCGCGATCTAAAACAGGGTTGCCAGATCTGCAAAAGGGTTGCCAGATTTGCAAAAGGGTTGCCAGATCTGCAAAAGGATTTTACTGCGAAGCTGTAACGGGCCACTGGTGTAAATAATGAAGTGTATGAAATCTTCAGGGTGCGGGTCATATGGTGCCGGAATGGCGAGCTCCAGAGTCATTGCAAATGATCATGAGATTTGTCAACAATCAGCCCTATTGATCAAAGAAAGGTGCGCCAATTCATCTTCCATTCTTCCCCTAAGCATGATCTACTAACAAATAGGGCTGATGTCTGTCTGTCTGTGTGCAATGCTATAGACTCGCTCAGTTTTGCAGCTACAGCGTTCACCAATGGCTCATTCGAAAGCTTATGATCCCGAGGGCGCCAGGAAGGTCTTCGATTTTTGATCTGATCGGCCGATCACCAATAATCGATCGATAATCGATATTTTAGTACTAAAAGCGCGCAGATTCACTCATAACTCACTCAATTTTGCAGCTACAGCATCCATTCAGGACTCTTTCGAGAGCTTATGGTCCCGAGAACGCCAGAAAGGCCTACGATTTTTGATCTGATCAGCCGATCACCAATAATCGATCGATAATCGATATTTCAGTACTAAATGTCGCAGAAACCAAACGACACAGGTTTTCACGCCAGCGTTTGCAAATGGTCACGCCCGAAAGAGCGAGTCACTCAATTTTGCAGCTACAGCATCCATTCAGGACTCTTTCGAGAGCTTATGGTCCCGAGAACGCCAGAAAGGCCTGCGATTTTTGATCTGATCAGCCGATCACCAATAATCGATCGATAATCGATATTTCAGTACTAAATGTCGCAGAAACCAAACGACACAGGTTTTCACGCCAGCGTTTGCAAATGGTCACGCCCGAAAGAGCACACGAGACTAAAACGCGAGATGCGCTAAAGGGTTGCCAGATCTGCAAAAGGGTTGCCAGATTGCTAAATGCGCAAAAGGGTTGCCAGACCTGCAATATGGTTGCCACATGCACCACTTTTGCCTGATGCTGTGCAAAATGGCTGCCAGATGCACAAAATGGTTGTCAGATCTATTCGGAAAAACGGTTGCCAGATCTGCAATAGGGTTGCCAACTCTGCGATAGGGTTGCCAGATATGCAACTTTTTGCCAACTGCCCAAAGTGGTTGCCAGATGCATAATAAGTTGAGTTGACAGATCACGATCTAAAACGGGTTGCCAGATCTGCAAAAGGGTTGCCAGATTTGCAAAAGGGTTGCCAGATCTGCAAAAAGATTTTACTGCAAAGCTGTAACGGGCCACTGGTCACTAGAAATATGGGATATTTGCTTCAATCAAATTGACATACTAGCTCTAATCCACTTCTGTAATAAACTAGATATTTATGCAAATGCGGAAATTACGTTTGCGTTCATCTGAAAAACAACAAAATTGGCTAGTCTCTTTCACTCAGGCTCCAAGAGAATTATTTCCTATACGGTACTGTTACTGTGCTATATATGCGCGTACTACGTATACGCCACCCAGGTACATAGACGGACACAGTAGAGTAGAGTAGAAATCTACTTAACGGCATTGGCATTATCCTGCCTGCAGGAAGGTGGCAAAAAGGTAATATTCCTGTGTACTTTCTTTCTGCGTCACTTTATCATCTCTCAAAGTTTTTGTGTGCTATCGTTGTAATATCAGCAACTGCTGCATACCTTTTGAAAGTCTTTTCCGTAGCGCCACATTTGTTTGTTCTTTTTGCGTGGTCTCCGATCCCACTGCTGGAAGACAAATGGAATGACTGGCAGGGAAAAGCAAGCCTGTCTACACGACAAGCTGCAACAATAAATCAGATGCTAAGTGGCGAGTCAGTTGGCCTATGCCACTCTCGGTTGGATTTGGATGTGCCTTTCAAACATTTGTTCAGATTGTAGGAGCATACAAAACAAAGAGCAGTCAGTTAGTATTTTTATAGTACATAAAGCAAAGCTTTTCTCACACCTTTTCCGGTGAAGCTCACATAATGGACATGTTCGGGTGATTTCGCTTCAAACCCACTACAAAATCTGCGTTCAATTTTATGGTATGAAAAGTTCAACAGACAACCTCATTATCATTGATGGCAATACGGGAACAATGATCCTATGACTACTATGGAATTCAAAAACAACTGTCACCTTTACATCCACTCAATGGATAGTGAACTCCTTCAAGCACGATTTTACCTCATTTCTGTATTTGGCTCTTCACTGGCTGCAGTCAGTGTGCTTGAGAATCTCCTGCTAATGGTAGTGTTTTTGGGGCAGCCCCTATTCAGGGGTACTCACTTTGTCTACTTGGCAGTGGTTGCTATCTTTGATGTGCTACATGGCGTTTTCTATGTGATGCTCATGGGGATAGGCATTACCTATGAGTACCTGGAAGATTTTTGGCTGAAATCCATTTGGCTCAGCTATTTGCTTCCTCTTTTCACACTCTCCCACATAATCTTAACTTCAGAGTCATATTTGTTGGTGGCTGCCTCTTGTGAAAGGTTCCTGACTGCTCATTGGCTTGCTTCCTTCTGCTCTCTCAGAGGCAGGCTCGCTGCGATCCTGAGTAAAAGAATGCATACTTTCGTTATGGACATGAGCATTTTGTGCAGTACTGTCACTGTGTACGTATGTACATATTATTACAGTAGCCCTTTGTAAGTGTTTTGCAGTGAAATTGTTCATCTCTTTAGTCGCGCTCTTTGTGGGGATAACAACAAAGCTGAGCATCTATTGGGAATTCACGGTTCAACACAATCCACTCTGTTCTGGCACTGATGCAGAATATGTAATCTTAGCTGCAAACATCATGCACAGTGAGGGATATCGGCGCATTTGGGCATTCTACTACCGTAACATCGTCTCTGTTTTCCTACCCTTCTTTCTTCTGCTGGCACTGAATACTGGAATTGTTCTGCAGAAATACTGCACTTTGATGCTAATTGAACCAGATGCAGCTAGTGGCCAAAACCGGCTGAAGCTTGGCTTTCACCGCCACACCAGTCAGTTAGGCAAGCTGAGTCGCGAATACTCTGCCAACATTAAACAGAAAAATGAAGAAATGGAGATGCTCCACTCTGAGAATAGTGAGGGTTTGGTGACAGGGGGGTTGCGACTGGGAGGCAGAATGACAACCAAGTTGGCTGTTACCTGGGCACACAAGGCAAAGATAAGAGCACGCAAGAGTGCCACCAGGACATTTGTCGTCATCATTGTTGAGGTATATACATAGGGTACCCATAGCACTAGAACCAGAACCTATAAATGCATATGTTGGGATCCAAGCAAGGATTGGTGTGTTCTATTTCACTGCTATGTTTTTTTTTCATATTCCAGCATCTCCTTCTGGTCTCTTTGTCTGTACTGGTCACATTCTGGGAGTTTATTGACAAAGCATCACTGGAAAAACAGTATCGCTTCTATACCTTGGCAACTGACATCACCAGTATTCTCACCATCGTTGCCTGCACCATTCGATTGCCAACTTATCTGATTTGTGATTTAACACTGCGTCATGAATTGGTGGCAATCATTCATAAGCTGTTGGCAAAATTTCATGCCATTTCAACAAAGACAGAAGAAAATCAAGAAGAACAAAACCGAGATAGTAGGTCTGTTCCAATTGGTGATTGAGAAGATTGGCTTAGTGTACTACGCATAATGAAAGTATGTACTACGTGCGTAGGTACCCTAGTACGTATGTGTTCACGTCATGGGAACTTTCTACTGTCTGGTAATCAATCAACACTGTTCTTCTCGTCACACTCAATATTTTGTAGTATGCATGTAGCCTGGTGTGTTCTCCTCAAACGCGCTTTTTCCCACTACCAGCTGCCAGCTTTTCAACAATCACCCCAACATTTTCCACTGCTCTCTCCGCGTGAGCTGCTGCTGCTCCATTGGCAGAAGAAGTGGGTTCTTCATCATCACCATAGAACTCCACCAAGAGTGGTTGCTTATCAGTTTCTTCTTTCCTTTTCCTTGACATGGCTGGTGGAACTAGAGCCAAACTGGCCTTCCTTATGGCCTGGATCCTCATGAGCTCATCGATGGCAGCAACATTGGAGTCTGAATCTCCTAGGTTACGATCATGAGCCTTGAGATAGAGCTGCTTTTGCATGGGTTTGCCCAGAGCTTTGTGCAAGTGCTGGCGAAATCTGGGGTTGTCCACCTCTGCAGCAAGTTCTCTGCTCCTTCGCTTTGCCTCCTTGACTGCTCTCTCCATCTGCCTCATCTTCTCATCTTGTCTCCTCTCCTGCCATTCCAACATCTCCACATTGAAGGCGTTGGGAAGCAGCTCTGATTCAAAGGCTCGAAGATCAGTGATCAGATCCAAGTCTTCTTCCAACTGACTGTCAGCTGCCTTCGCATCTGCTTCATCCGGCTCTGTGGTCTCTGGCACAGTGGAGCTGGTATTAAGAACCCTGCGAATGGGCAGCTCCTTTGCTGCAGCCATGACCCTGTGGCAAGATGGATGAGGCATGTGCTGGAAGCGGGGTCGGATAAGTCTGCGGTTGATGAAGGCGCCAGTCAAGCTCCAGAATGTTTTTGCCGGCCTGTATCCAATGATATCTTCTACTCCGGAACCAATGTTCTCCAATAGGGCATGGTTGACTTCCTGAAACAGGCTTGCATAGCTGTCTGGCTCAGCCAATGTTATCCCAAGAAGCTTTACGATCGGCTTGATGCTGATTCCTTGCACAAAGATGGTGAAGAGGATGATTAGATAGGTGGCACAGAGAATGCTGTTCTTCTCTTCAACGATTTCTGAGTCCAAACTGTAGGCCAGTGCAAAAGCAATGGCACCCCGTAGCCCTCCATAGCCAATGATGAACTGCTCTTTGAAGGAAATGTCGCAGCCTGTGGTCACTGCATTGATGAAGAATGTGAAAAGGTAAACTCCAGTGAATCTGATGACAATGCAGAGCAGAAGGGAGTAGAGGCTGAATTCAGTGTTCCAACTTTGCCAATAGTCATTGTGATTGACTAGCATCACTCCCAGTATGATGAAAATCAGGGATTCTGCTACCGAAGCCATCACCTTGCTGCCATAGTGCACTGTGATGTAGGATTTACTGGAGATATTCTCCAGCGCATATTGGCTTTGACACAGGCCACAACAGATGATGGCAATAATACCTAAAACAAAGAGATCAAGAGAGACTGATTGATTATGTGTACATAATTATTGTACTGTATATACTTAGGTCGAATAAGATCATGTACGTATTATGATACATAACTTGCATAAAGAATAATGTTACCAACATGCCAAAATAGAAAAAGATATCATTTATGACCTGACACATGAATTAGCTCCGCTGTCAGATATGACAGATATGCAAATCCAAAGACAAGAATTGGCTCCACGACCCGAACTCGTCTAGTATGCTTTGTCATTAGAGCAGTGATGACCCCATACGCTAAGCCGATAATGATTGCGCAGGTGCCTCCAATGAAGAAGGACGCAAGGCCAATAAACGCATTGCGCAATGTCACATGTCCAATCTCAGCAAATTCCACCACCAAGTTGTACATAACTACTGTGACACCGTCATTGAACAAAGATTCACCAAAGACCAGATAGTACAGCGCCTTGTTCACGCCAACATCTTGAAATATGGCCAACACGGCTACAGGATCCACAGCTGCGATGAGCGAACTGAAGACAAAGAAAGAGAGCATGACCATCTCCAAGTTGGCCATGCATCCTGCAGCTTTCAGTAGAACTAAGCCACCTCCAATGCTGAATATGTTGAAAATTGTGCCGGCGATCGCATAGATTAGGATGGTGCCTAAATTTTCCACAAACGCGCGATTGCGCAGACTGTAGGCAGATTCCAGAATTATTGGCGGCAACAGGTACAGGAAGAATTCCTTCGATTCGAATGACAAAAAGCCCAGCATTTTGCTTTCAAATCCGGAGCTGGGAATTAGGAAGAGACAGCCAATGGCTAGGCCGAGTAGAATTTGGAAGCAACTTTCAGGGAACCAATGTGCGATTTTTGGCATGTGGTGAAATCCGATTTTAGTGCCGCACATGGCGATAACAAAGAGGACGAGCACGAAAGGATATTTCACGTACTCGAATCGCCATGAGAAAATGTGAATTGTGGTCTTCGTTGATGTAGAGTTGCTGTCGTTAGAGTCATCTTCTTCACTATCGTCGTCATAGGAATAGGCTAGCATGATGCAATTGGAAAGAAGCAAAAGCAACAGAAGAATGGTAAACGAATTCATAACTTTTCAGTAAAAGTTTGCAAGAGCCGAAATTTTCGCTATATTTTTGCTTGTGCTGTTCTCAGAGCTGCTGTGAAAATGGGAACATGAAGAAGATTGTACTGGCAGATGAGCCTGAACTGAAGTACTGTGCTCTCAGTTTTTCGTGTTAAGGAAAAAGAAGACTGTATGCAACTTGGAGGTTTTTGTCGAACCTGTTTCACGTTTGCATTTTGCAAGGGTGTGCGTGTACAACACTACAGTAACTTTTATGTGTATTGCATATCGGTTTCGTGACACAGCGGTGTACATAGCTGAGTAACAGGACACCAACCACATTTTTCAGTAGGAAAGGCGAGCAGAGTGGCGCGGAATTGCGTTGGAGTGGAGCCTCTCTTCGCCTGCTTTGCAAGATCCGCTCCGCGGCCGTCCACGACCACCAAATTCCAGGCAGGCTTATAATGGCTGAATTACATACAATACTAAAAATACTTTGTTTTATTCTTACACAATACGTATTTATTTGGTCACATACATACATACGTTTACATGACAGATACTTATGCGAAATTCCACTCACCCCTTGACACATTATGTAGAAAAAATAATATTACTCTCCTTCCGGTCAATTTCGTCTTATCGATGCAACATACAATACTTCGGCAGTTCTATCTATTCATGAGTTCAAGGTGACATCAGGTCAAAAATCGCAAACGCGAATAACCACATGGAAACGTTGAGATGTTTGATCTCCGCGTTACCTCCTGCTCCTGCTGTGTATCGTAATATGTAATGTGTGTACATACATACGTAAGTAATGCGCGGAACACGCGAAAGTTGGTAAAGAAAATCATGCTGGAAGAATAAATATTCAATTTATTCACAATGTTTTGGTTCATGCTTCAAGCATTTGTTTTATACCGATTGTTCAAATTCTGCATCACTGCAATTCGGCCTCTTTTGCTCTATGTTGTCTATCCAAAATTAGGATGGGTTGTGGACTTGGCCGAATATTCGGATTATTGGACAGGTATGTAACTGTACGTACAACACGTACACAAACGAACAAGCTCTATTGCATTTCGACGTTGAAAAAGGCATTTTTTTATGTTGTATGGGAATGGAGTACTAATATGCTACATGTGGGTATGTGATGTGTACCCTAGTTGTCACTGGCTGTACTGATGGCATCGGCAGAGCTTACACAGTGGAATTAGCGAAAAGAGGGCTGAAAAAGCTGCTGCTGATTAGCAGAAATGCCGAGAAGCTTCACAAGTTTGCGCAAGAATTGGGTGAGAATAGAAACGCGGCAAAAATATTATGAGACCCTCAACGAAACTTCTGCTGCACTAAATGCTTCTCTGTTTTTATTCATGTGCAGCTTTGTAGTTTGTATTTTTAGACATAGGTACCATACTATACGTCGTACCGTGCGGGCCTTTTGTTTTAGAATCAGTCTATAGCGCTCAAGTTGAAACTTTGGCTTTTGACTTTACTGAATTTGATTATGGGGTCGTGGAAACATTTTTGAGCAAATACAACAAAATAGGAATATTAGGTAAGAAAGGATTACAAATTTTTATCTTTCCTTCCAGCTGCACTCAATCTTTACTTGCCTGTATAACTGTATGGTCGCCAATAATTGCTTTAGTTAACAATGTTGGAATGGCACCAACGACAGTGGCGAAGTTCTGCGATCATCCATCTGGACTAGCGGAAAACATAATGAGATGCAACGCATTTTCAGCACTAAAGGTAACAAAAGAAGCTTAGGCAGGCATTGCTTATTGGTTAGAGGCTTAGGTTATGAGCAGGCTTAGCTTATGGGTAAGGCTTAGGCTTAGGCTTAGCTTATGGGTTAGGCTTAGGCTTAGCTTATGGGTTAGGCTTAGGCTTAGGCTTCGCTTATGGGTTAGGCTTAGGCTTAGGCTTAGCTTATGGGTTAGGCTTAGGCTTAGGCTTAGCTTATGGGTTAGGCTTAGGCTTAGGCTTAGCTTATGGGTTAGGCTTAGGCTTAGCTTATGGGTTAGGCTTAGGCTTAGGCTTAGCTTAAGGGTTAGGCTTAGGCTTAGGCTTAGCTTATGGGTTAGGCTTAGGCTTAGGCTTAGCTTATGGGTTAGGCTTAGGCTTAGGCTTAGCTTATGGGTTAGGCTTAGGCTTAGGCTTCGCTTATGGGTTAGGCTTAGGCTTAGGCTTAGCTTATGGGTTAGGCTTAGGCTTAGGCTTAGCTTATGGGTTAGGCTTAGGCTTAGGCTTAGCTTATTGGTTAGGCTTAGGCTTACTTAGGCTTAGCTTTGGGTTAGGCTTAGGCTTAGGCTTAGCTTATGGGTTAGGCTGAGGCTTAGGCTTAGCTTATGGGTTAGGCTTAGGCTTAGGCTGAGCTTATGGGTTAGGCTTAGGCTTAGGTTTAGCTAATGGGTTAGGCTTAGGCTTAGGCTTAGGCTTAGCTTATGGGTTAGGCTTAGGCTTAGGCTTAGCTTATGGGTTAGGCTTAGGCTTAAGCTTAGCTTATGGGTTAGGCTTAGGCTTAGGCTTAGCTTATGGGTCAGGCTTAGGCTTAGGCTTAGCTTATGGGTTAGGCTTAGGCTTAGGCTTAGCTTATGGGTTAGGCTTAGGCTTAGGCTTAGCTTATGGGTTAGGCTTAGGCTTAGGCTTAGGCTCAGCTTATGGGTTAGGCTTAGGCTTAGGCTTAGCTTATGGGTTAGGCTAAGGCTTAGGCTTCGCTTATGGGTTAGGCTTAGGCTTAGGCTTAGCTTATGGGTATGGCTTAGGCTGAGGCTTAGCTTATGGGTTAGGCTTAGGCTTAGGCTTAGCTTATGGGTTAGGCTTAGGCTTAGCTTATGGGTTAGGCTTAGGCTTAGCTTATGGGTTAGGCTTAGGCTTAGGCTTAGCTTATGGGTTAGGCTTAGGCTTAGGCTTAGGCTCAGCTTATGGGTTAGGCTTAGGCTTAGGCTTAGCTTATGGGTTAGGCTAAGGCTTAGGCTTCGCTTATGGGTTAGGCTTAGGCTTAGGCTTAGCTTATGGGTATGGCTTAGGCTGAGGCTTAGCTTATGGGTTAGGCTTAGGCTTAGACTTAGCTTATGGGTTAGGCTTAGGCTTAGGCTTAGCTTATGGGTTAGGCTTAGGCTTAGGCTTAGCTTATGTGTTAGGCTTAGGCTTAGGCTTAGCTTATGGGTTAGGCTTAGGCTTAGGCTTAGCTTATGGGTTAGGCTTAGGCTTAGGCTTAGCTTATGGGTTAGGCTTAGGCTTAGGCTTAGCTTATGGGTTAGGCTTAGGCTTAGGCTTAACTTGAAATGCGGAAATGACTTAAAAAGGGGTTAGCCTTCGCCTTAGTTGATTGGGTTAGGCTTTAGTTTGATTGTTTCAGATGTGCAGCTTCGTCCTACCAAAAATGCTGATGCATAATAGGGGCATTGTTGTGAACATTGCTTCCATTCAAGGCTGGAAACCCGTGCCAAATATTAGCACCTACAGCTGCTCAAAAGTTGGTGTAACCTATGTATGCTTTACGCTAATCACACCCCCAGGGGGTTACCCTACGTTGTACATGACGAAGGTTCACAATTTTTCAATACAGCCAACCTAATCTTTTAGGCTTTTGTCAGCTATCTGTCGGCTTGCTTGAGCAGCGAGTACGATTCAAAGACGATACGAATTCAGGTAAAGCAAAGAAACCTGCATTTCCAGCGGATACATACAGCGTGTGTGAGTAAGAATGATTCTGTTCTGTTCTAGTGCTTACTGCCGTTGGTTGTGGCAACGAAGATGAGCAAGTATGAAGCGAGTAGCGCTGATGGTTGGCTGATCGTGGACCCCGCCGTCTACGCCAAGCAAGCCGTGGATGTCATCGGAAATCATCCAATGACCTCTGGATGCATTGTGCATGACGTGCAGGTAAGTGCGACACAACATACTTCATTCTATTCGCTAATTGTGCTGGAAAATGTAAGGGTTGTCGTGACACGAGCAGACCCTTCCGACCTGATCTCTGTCAACCCTTATCGGCGTGTGCTGGCGGGGTCACCGATAAAAACTACACTGACAAAATCATAGTGTCTGTATGTACAGTATGTAGGCCTACGGTAGGCCGCGGCCGCGATACCACACAGGAATTTTGGCACCACCGACGAATACGAGTTGACATGCATTGCATTTGTATGCATGCAGTACATACTGTATGTAGTGTACGTGTACTATAGTCTGGCCAAGAAAGAGTTTCCTATGGGATTCAAATCGTTCAAACAATTTCGTACGCGAAAAGCGACAAGTGTAAAATAATGTTGAAAAATTTCTTCCTCGTTTCAGTGCGCTTTTCTGAACTTGTTCCCCTTTTGGATCACAAAGTATCTGATCGCACCAATCTTTGCTTATCAGAAGCGTCGAATGGACAGTCTTCTACAAGGTCATGTGAAGAAACAAGGATAAAGGCGATTTACGTACGATACTGTAATTCAGAACTATCATACTTGTACGTGTACCAACGATGTATGCTTGCATGCACAGTACATAACGATACTACCAGACAAACATAAACAACGGCCCGTCGTGGCAACTTCAAATCTTTTCATCTTTTAAAAATCATTTAGCAATGCGGTGCAAAAGGATGAATTGAGGAACCGGGGAAAAGAATCAGCACACATCAGTAGATAAACTTGATCCTTGGCCGCTTCGAATCTGTCCAGAATCAATTTTCTATCGATTCTTACGATTGCCGATTTGTCCACAAAAATCGGATCGATCGTTCTTCTGATTTCTGCGTCGATGTTGATCTGAAGAGGGGCTCTTTCCCGAACAAAATTTTCGTAGGGTAAGCTGGGGAAAATAGGTACCACCATTCCGACCACCTAGCCCCTAGGCTTATTAGTGCCAAGCCAAGCCAAGTGTCTTTCTTTAGTCTTTAGATACCTAGGGTATGGTACAGGGTATGGCATGGTATGAAAAGGTTTGAAGTGGTTCATGTTGGTCAGACTTTCCCCAGCTCACCGATAGATTTCTCTAGCTTCTGCATAGAGTCGTCGGTCGTCATTTTCCTTTAGCAGATCCTCGCAAGCCGCGTAAAAGAGCAAGTTCTCATCACTAAATTCCGACTCCAAAAAGCGCGCGAAAAACCCACGAGCTTCTTTGCTTCCCATTAACTGACGAAACATTTGTTTGGGGTTTCTGTTCAAGGGGTCCCATCTGATTGCAGATTTCAACTCTTCAAGCTCCGACTTCTCTTGGACGCTTCTCTGCTTCTTTAGCTGCAGATTCTTCGAATCAGAGGACAAAGATGAGGAAGGGCCTTGGTCTTCTTCATCTGAGCTGCTACTGCATTCTAAAGTGTACGTAGAAGAATGGGCACATGTTTATCTGGTACCTGCAGTAGCTGATAAATTTTCCTGCCTTTTTGCCGTACGATTTTGGCCGTGCTGCGCTGGGTTCGAGTCCCAGCTTGGCAGAACTTTGCTTCGAGAGTGTACATCATATTGTACGGGTTACGCGTATTTTACCTTCTTCGCTGTCTTTCCTTTCCACGTCGTGTTTGCAGCTGAGTTTAGCGACATCCTTTGCGGAGATTGTGAAGGCGCGAGAGCGAGATGGAACATCCTCCTCTGAAAAACTGGAAGATTTCCTCCTCGTTAATAGAGGAGAAGGATGATCTCTCTGGATTGATGGAGAGGGTTGAGCGTGCTCTTGTTGCAATGTAGCAGTCGACGTATTCCCAGTCGAACTTTGGCCCAATCGATGCCGCAATCGCTTCCATCGAGCCTGAGCTTTCAGCCAGCGGAGACGATAGCTATAGAAAAGCAGCGGCGAAAAAAACTTCTCAAGAACGTTAGAAAAAAATACAGTCGTTAGTTTGCTTCGCACTTACTCGTATCTTTTGTACATGATCCGTGGCAGAAAGCTATGAGAAAAGTTCTACGTTGACCCGAGAGTGACGATGGCTACGGCAAGCAAAATGAAATCAAAATACAGTACATTCGAACGCTGTTGAGCCATTGATTGATGGCTTCTGTTTAGCGAACAAAAATGAATTATTTAGAATTACTCCGTGGTGTCTGCCTCAATGTACGTACGTACTGTAGGTACTACACAGTGCCTAGTACGTAAAAGCAAGAAAAAACGACACTTTTTCACTGGTTGACAAGGCAACAAATCTGAAGCAATCGTCAGCTGTGCTTTTCACAATTTTTTGCTCGCTTCTTTGTACAAAAAATTGTCTGGATGGAACCAACTTTGAATACACCAAATGTTAAAAAAATATCCAAAAATTGTCCAAACCGTACCTATACATCTACAGTATGTACAGTACATACTGCATACGCTGGGAGGAAACGCCTTACATACATGAAGGTGTCAACATCGATACATAGAAATTTTACTGCAACATTTTATTGCCAATTTTACTACTCGAAAAACATGCTATTTTACAAGTAAAACAATGTTACTTACAACGCAGCACAACTATACAAAACGTTCTACCTTATTTACGGTCCTCCGCTACTTTTTTGTGAATACTGGAATTGCCGCTTTAAAATTCACGCTTCAAGCATACTGTATGCACGTAATGTATGTATACAGACTCGTACGTACGCGCCTATTAAAGACGCCACGTCAAGATACAGTACCTTCTGCAGGTAAATACATACTGTACCTATATGGTATTTTATATTAATATGATATTCTTATGGTCATGATGTCTGCTTTAAGTGTATTACCCCTTCGGGGGTTATACACTGTTACCAAAAATATATAATCCCTTTATAGAGAAGAATGGCCTACGTAGTGAAAAGAAACGAAGCAATCCCTGACTAGTTTTGGCCCCAATAAATTGGATCCCTATTTTTTGGATATCCTATTTTTTGGATATTACGAAACCTATTTATTGGATATCCTATTTATTGGATATCCAATAAATAGGATACGGAAACCCCAATAAAAGTTTCGTAATATCCAATAAATAGGATATCCAAAAAATAGGATATCCTATAAATAGGTTTCGTACTATCCAATAAATAGGATATCCAATAAATAGGGTTTTACGAAACGTATTTATTGGGGTTTCCGTATCCTATTTATTGGATATCCAATAAATAGGATATCCAATAAATAGGTTTCGTAATATCCAAAAAATAGGATATCCAAAAAATAGGGATCCAATTTATTGGGGCCAAAACGAGTCAGGGATTGCTTCGTTTCTTTTCACTACGTAGGACATTCTTCTCTATACAGGGATTATATATTTTTGCTGTTACTAACGTCTTTGGCACATTATTGTTCAGCGCTGCTTTTCGTATTATTTTTAGCCGACGGCGTATTTCCTGGTGAAGCTCTACCATTGACAACCGTCGCTTCCGAGTTTAAGAGATCATCGCAAAATTTCGACTTTAAGAATCGTGGAAAGCAGTCGGATCCCATCAGGAAATAGATTTGATCTCGGGCGTGTTCAAACTTCTTCTTCAGCAGGCCCATCGTCGCCTCATCTCGTTTCTCTTCCTTTTTCTCAAACAATACATCGATAGCTTTCCTGGTTCCACCGTCCATGTTGATCTCTAGCGGTGAGCCGGATTGCACGAAATTCCCGTAGATTTCCTTCGCCATCTCCCAGGTTGTGTTCTGGTCGGTGTCTAGCGCCTGCACCAGCTCTTCACAGGCAGAATAGAACAGGAGATTCTCATCGCTGAATTCCGACTGCAGGAATTTGGCGAAAAAGCCGCGACCCTGTCGATTTCTCATAAGCATGCCGAACACTTCGCGCTTGCTCGCATCCTTGTCCTCCTTGGTGTTTCGAATGGCCACCCGCAAGGCGTCGAACTCGCCCTCCCTGTCTTCGAAGGAGGGTTCTTCGCTGCTAATCGTGCATTCGTCTCCTCCGCCTCCCACCGACTTGGAGCGACTGTACAGCTTCGGGGGTTTCAGCTGACTACAGGCTCCTCCTCCGGAACTGGAGGCTGTTGTCGTCTTGCTCTTGAACGCTTGCATCGCGCGAATTCGTCGACGCAGTTTCCCCCAACGCGACTGCCCTTCCACCCACTGCAGCTTGCTACTGAAAGAATGAGAAGGAATGATGACGTCCTGGACTGCATCATTCATTATTGTTCAACTGTACAATGGTTTTCTATACATTCCTATGAAGCTTTGTGACACTGACACGAGACACGTGCGGATTGAGGTCGATGTGGTGTTACGTAAACAAGCTTTGTGTCGCGTTGCATGACATGTGCTTTCTTAAAAGGTATGTAGCCTACATTGCCTATTGTAGCATCAGCTGAACCTACCGTCTTGCAGGTACTGTACGTACACGTACCGTATTTTGTATGAAGAACGTACCCTGTCCACCCACAGACACAAGTACCTACTGTACATACATTACGTAGGCGTATTATAGGGGCCTGCTTACGCACTTGTATCTTCTGTACATTCTGCCAGGATGGAGAAAGCCAGATGGCCACTTTTGCAAGTTATTGCCAGCCTCGTTCTTCTCTTCTGCACCAGTTGCACAATCATTAGTTGTCACAGTGGATTTTGATCTAACCCGAAGGAACTTGGATTTGCTATCAGCAGACATTGGGAATGGCGAATTGATGCACTCCTGTGAGGATCCTTCAAGTTTCAATCTGAAAAGCTTGTGTACAAGAAGGTCGCTAGTGGTGAGAAAGATTTCTTCGACAAACAGGTGTTCCTTCCTTCACTCTACAACAGACAATCACACAGTCAAATAAAGAAGGTAGTCAGCGCTCTGCATTTTGATCCTGTACCTGCACACATACCATTACGAGACAGAAAACAAAAAACAAGAACAGAAAAAATTACATAGGAAGCTTCATCCCCCCGAACCCCCTCCAACCCGCTCAAACCCCGCCCCAAACCCCCCCCCCCACCCCTAAATTATAATGCAGGATGTTTGTCGGAACAAAAGACAGCATGATTCTAGCGAATGCTGTACAGTACCTACTGTATCTAGCTAGCTAGGTATCTGAGAGACGCACAAAGGTTCGGGCGTATGAGAGGAAATGAAAGTGAGCAAACAAAATGTGCAGGGGGGCTATTTGCTGCAATTCATCTGCTACTGTATGTGTACATAGTATAGTAGTGTTATAGTTACATACAGTGCGTAGAGTATAGTATATAGACACTCAAAGATGTGGAAACATCTGATAACCGCTAGCGATTGCGTCGTTGCCAGTATCCAATCCACTAACCATTTTCGAAGCTGACAAACGCCTCAGGGGTCAGAGGCAGGGTTAGCAGTTAGTGCTCGCTCAGCCGGATTTGACAGAATGTATGTACGTAAACATAGTACCTACATACAACATACACATACCCTGTACGACACATTGCATAGGCGGAAAAACCCTGCTTCGACGGTCGTCTATGAATATTCAATATACACCAAATGCTTTTGTGTTATTTTAATATGTATTCAACAATTTTGATATTTTTTCTTTTCGTTCGTTATGTCCTTTTTTTCTAATAATTGTGCACCGATTCTGAAATGATCATCTGTCTGTGCTGTGCCACACCCATCATGCCACGCCACAACTCCCTTGTGTTTGTAAGAACGAATGGACACTTGCTGAATTCTCGTACGAATGAGTGACCCTGCTCTGCTATGCATGCTATGTTATTTATTAATTAATACTCGGAATTTCGTAAGTACTACTAGTTACTTTACGTACAACAATAGCACCAAAACTGTTTTGATAGTGTACGTAAGACGTCGACTCACGTCGACTGCACGAGACTGCATGCAGCCTTTGACCAGCTCTCAGCTGGCATGTCGCCAACCGAGGAGCCAGCATCCGAATTCCTAGAGTTTGTGGAGAGGAGAAAAAGGTCCGGATTTCACTGCCTGCCACTGCTTCCCTTTCGAGATGTCCCCCCTGTTAGTACACTGATGTATCGCAGGACAGGATGTGGAATGGCAGCACTGGTTGCCCAATTTTTCAAACTGCTTCTCCTGTCCTTTAGCATCTCTTAGTAAACTAATGTACTGTATGTGATGTTTAGGGCTACTTGGAAAATCGACGCCCGGCCTCCAACTGTGATCTGTACTTAGTGACCGAAGGCCTGGTTCGCACTTGCTGCCGAGATGAAAAATGCCGAAGAGTGTCCGGATTTCACGTTCCCAACCCGATTGGCGACCCTGTACAGAAAGAGCATAGGCTAAAATAAGCTAAAACGAGGAGCAAAAACCAGATGACACAAGCGAAGAAAAAGCAAAACGGAAAGTAGAAAGCAACGTGCCTATGTACTTTGTGTTTAATCAAAAATATTGGTCCTAATTTTTTTCTGTACAGTGCAGTACGTACAAACGTACGCACATGCTACCAGTACGTACGTACGTACGCAGTTTTAGTAATTAACATAGGTTTGGCGATTGAAGATACACAATTTCTTTCAAACGTGTTGCAGCTGCATGCTTTCATGAAAAATCTGTAAGACTATTTTTTGTTTCTTTCACTTCATTGACGAAACACGAAGCAACTACAAATAGGTTGGTTATTATTTATTTTTATTACAACGACTACCGTAACCCTGCTCCACCCTTTATAACGGCAGAAAATTAGTAGTCTCTTTCGAGAGGGAATACGAGTAGGTAGTAGTAGGTTACACTATTGTCGCAAAAAATTTTCATGAAAATACTACTTTGCGTAGCAGACGTGGGTGCCTTTTTATTTTATACCTGCTGCGCTGCAGTCATGAGCAAAAGCATCACGTACACAATCATGCTTTTTGGACTAAACTTCCTGGCGTAATCTACTTGCAGTCCTGACCTGACGGCCTTGCCACAGGTAAGCAAAATATACGCACAACTGTGTTGTGTATGTACGTACGTACGCACCTTGAAGTACAGTACAATAGTACGTGTATGCGACATGCATGTGTGCAATATTCATGTTGTATGTACCATGTTGAGCTGAGCCGTAACGTATTAAAGGCAGGCGGCAGTCTTCGGAGGCACACTGACAGCAAACGTCCTTTTGTTGCAGGATAAAAGAAAAACATCGATTCTTTTCCGTCCCATATGAAAACCTGGGCTTCGCCTGTTACAACAGTAGGAAGACTTCTGAAGCTTGCAGGAATTGTTCTCATTGGTTTCCTGGCATATCGGGTGTTTCGTGGACAAACCGCAATAAAAATACCCTGTACTTACTTACGACGGCTTTTCATACGTACATAGCTTTGGCTGCAAATGAAATTTCAATTGTGGCAACTATTTCCAATAATTCTAGCATTGCTGAACATGATGAAACTCTCCAGTAGTGAAGATGGACTTCATCAGTCACTGGAAATTCTCATGACTTTCACTAAAGCGGGACAAAATCCGGGATTAAGAGACAAGTTCCAGCTTTGCGTCTCTTCCATGCTTCAGCATTCAACTGCGCCCATTAATTTGCATGTGGTCGGAGACGAAGAAAGCCGGAAAATTGCCCAAGACATAGTGGAGAAGTTACCAAACAGTGATCGAGATAAGGCTAAGGTAGCGAAAAAAATGCAACAAATCTAAACTATGTTGCATGCATATTATGTACGTACCGTACGTATGCATACGTAAAACGTACCTACGTGTACGACGGAGTTATTTCAGCTGATACTGCACGACATGGAGCCCATAGCGCGAGGAGTGACGTCACTTTTGCATGATGTCATACGGTACTTTCGGTACAGCTCCACGTCTTACTATGGCGATAATTTATTCTTCATTTCCATTGTCCTGTACCGTCTACCTCAATTCAGTCACATTCCTCGCATCGTCATGCTGGATTCTGACTTGAAATTTCGAGCGGACGTGGCTCAGTTGTTCTCGCTGTTCGACGAGTTCGATTCCCGGCAAATGCTTGGCATAGCTCGAGATGCGCAGCCGGTCTACCGGCATATTTTTCATCAGTATCGCCGGAGGAACCCAAACACGAAAGTTGGCGACCCACCACCGGATGGGTTAACAGGGTTTAACAGCGGCGTTCTTCTGCTAGATCTGACGAAAATGCGCCAATCCGTCGAATACCCCAGGTTGATCAGTCCCAGCCTGTTGGAACAATTGGTGGACAAGTATTCATTCAAGGGACACCTGGGAGATCAGGATTTCTACAGCTTGCTCAGCGTGGATTACGGTCACTTATTCTACGTCCTACCCTGTGTGTGGAACCGACAGTTGTGCACTTGGTGGCGGGATCACGGATACAAAGAGGTCTTTCATCTTTATTTTAGATGTGACGGAGAGGTGAAGATTTATCATGGAAATTGTAACACCAAAATTCCTGACGATTAAAACTGAAATTTAAAATTTCAAGAGTTTTGGGCAAATATTTCTCTAAATTTATTACGGAGAAACAATAAACATACTGTGAATTAGTATAATATAGGTTCAAAATTTTAGACAATTCGAGTTCAAGTTCGAGTTCAGGTTCAGCATTTCAATTTGAGTTCGAGTTCGAGTTCAGGTTCACCAAAAAATTAGGGTTTTTTTCGAGTTCAAGTTCGAGTTCAGGTTCAATTTTTCATACAAAATTTATATGTGGAAATTGGAAAAATGCTTCTTGGCCAGCACTTTGTTCATCACTTTTGCAATTTTCCAATACTTTTGTATGCCCAAAGTGCAAGTTCGACCTTTCTGGCTTCAAGGTATAGCTGAAGGGTGGTGATTTTTCTTGCAATATTTCCATAAGCACACAAAAAACTTGAATGGACCACAATAAAACCTTATTGAACTTTAATGAACCTTAATTGAACCTTAATGAACCTTAATTGAACCTTAATTCTGAGAACCTTAATTAATTTTTTTTGATGAATTTGAGTTCGAGTTCAAGTTCAGGTTCTCAAAAATTTCCCATTTGAGTTCAAGTTCGAGTTCAGGTTCACTAAAAAATTAAGGTTTTTTCGAGTTCGAGTTCAGGTCGAACCTATATTATACTACGTGAATGCAACATTACGTAATTAATTTTAAACATTAGTGGGTTGGCTACTCTTGTTGGCCTTATTATTATACCAATACCTACCTTTCAATTATTGTTTTTGATGAAATTGGCAAGATATACTTGTGTTTGTGTGTTCGGTTTGTTGTACATGTATGTTGTGCGCTTCACTACATGTATGTATGTGACGTAAACGTGCTTCGAGACCTAAAGAGGCCATCCATCGTTCAGATCAGAAAATGGGAAAGAATCAAGGTCATCCAACCGCCACGTTGTGTACCTTTGCAAACTGCACTGCACAGCACCCAATAGTCACTGCGTTGCCCTGTATGAAGTTTGTTCCTCAAGTCAACTTTCTCAGAGAACTCCTGTAATATTTATTTATTTCCTTGACTCTTCACCATTTGTTTTAAGGTCTCACGCTATAGTTTCTGAGCCAACTTTGAGGCTTCGTCGTAGCCGTTGTACACAAGATAAAAGTGATCCGTCATAATGTGAATAAAGTATCATTCTTCCTCTACACGTACACCAAACGGCAGCGCCAAAGCTCTTGTATTCGGCGCAGTACGACACGCCGAAGAACACCATAAAAACCATGCGATTTGGGTGTTCCGAAGGAACCACTGGGTATTTTTCAACATGCGGCACACCATTCAACGCGTCTTGACGAGAGGAATCGATCGGTACCTGCGGCGCCTTACTACGTTGCCTCTACGCAAAGTTATACAAGAAAAACGTGTTTGAAAAAGTTATCGTTTCAATCAAGAATAGCGCCACGGAGAGGCCGTTTCAAGAGGCGCTCTATGGCGCGTCAAAGAGATCGTGCAACAAGCTTTCGATCGATATCTTGATCTCCTCTCAACTCGCTTTCGTTGGCTCAGGAGAGCCTGGACCGAATTTATCAAGAAGTCCATGCATAGACAGTTGTCCCTGCATAGTACGAAGACGAGCGCAGAGAGCGCGACTGGAGCGGAAACAGCGAACGGAAAACAAGCAGACGGATGATCGTATGGTGTCAGGAAGTGAAAACAGCTGGAATTAGATATCACCAGATACTTCAGTAGTAGTACAGGAGTCCACGGCTCAGAGATCTATAGTGTGAGACCTTAATCGAGCAGTGTCGGGCAAACTAAAAAAAGAAAGCAATGGCTTCTGTAATTGTAAAGCAGAAATGCGGTAGCTTGTTCGCGTTTCTCTGCCGCATGACTGTGGCAACGGCCGTTGTTCATCGCATCTCACATACTTTATTCCAATCTCGCTATTGGGTTCCACTCATTACAAGATCCACTTTCTATTGGGTTGCTGAGCCCCGTAGAGCCACAGCACTGAATCGACAGTTGGAGAAGATGGAAGCCGGATTCTGGCCGCCTTCCGATATCCTCCTCATTTACGCCGCTGTCATTTACATCACCCAATATTACCTCAAGTAATTTACATAACCCAATATTTCCTCAAGTAATTTACATCACCCAATATTACCTCAAGTAATTTAGATTACCCAATATTACCTGCAGTAATTTTCATCACCCAATATTACCTAAAGTAAATCTGTATTAGACCGACAGCAATCCAGAAATCCAGGTGTACATTTGCTGCGGGTTTGTATTTGTAGTACACACACAATGTACCAGCAGCAGCTCAATCCTTATGACCTGCAATGTACGTAGCTATGATGTACGTACGATGTATGTACAGTAGGTACAACGTAGCCTAAATTTTTACTCTCTCTATGATAATAAATAAATATTAGCCGGCATTTCAGCGACTTCGTCAAGCCCAGCAATCTGGCGGACGCGTTAAGCCGAGGCATAGCGCCACTGTGCTTCCTGCTGCTGATGATGCAAATTCCAGTGATGATGTTAGCTGAACATCACTACTGCATTATCGCCCTGTACAGCTGTCACATGGTTGCCATTTTCATCCTCATCGCATGTCTGTTGGCGGTGCCATACGAACGCCTATTCTGCTTAGAGAAAGCTGGAGAACAAACAGATGAAGTAGTACTCAAACGAAAATCAGAGCAGTTGATAAACAAAGGAGGAGATAAGGAAAAGCTAGCAGAGCAAGAATCAAAGAGCAAAGACGATTGAATGATTGCGCTCTAATGATGAATCAAAACAGTAATGATTGCGAAGCAACGCCTGTGTGTAGAGCATTATGGGGTAAACCCGGTCATGGGAAATCCGGTCACCAAGGGCTCAAGGAGCGTAGGTGGTCGGGTTTACTCCACAGTATCCTTCTGTGTACAGTAACTTTGTTGCACAGAAAAAATACCTATATTTTTCTTCTTCACACTATGCCATGCAATATTATTATTATATCACAAAAGCGTGCCATGTAAAAATAAATAAAAGTACACTCGTAAAACAGTAGAGTACACTACTCGAGTATTCTCTATCGTATCACATTTTTCTGCAATCATGCAGCAACACTAGGTATTCAATTCATTATAAGCAAATATGGCACCACAGCAACGTGTTCAAACGACAATAATAACGGAAAAATGCGGTCGAGTCAGTCCACAAACGGAAGAAATCCGTCAGCTGGAAGGTATGGTCCATGGTTTTGCGTGGACTAATCCAAGCGAAACCTACATATGTACTACGGACCGTACGAACATACAGTACGTATAGTACAGTACGTACGTACGTACGTACTAAACTAAACGTATGTACATAGGTGTGCATGTACGCATAGTATAGCATAGACGAGACCCGACTGACTGATTTTCCATCCAACCAACAAACGAAGACGTCAAACGGACTATTCATTCAGGCCGCATCTCCTTCCTCCATTTTTTCTAAGCCACGCCGTCCGAAACTATAGGGTCTCACTCAGTCGCTTAACCCTTAGGCTTCTTCCCCTTCAGCTCGTATTCACTCTCGCTGTCTTCTTCGTCAGAGTCTGTGGACAAGGCAGCAGCTCTGTCCGCGGTGTGCACCTTAGGAAGGGTTAAGTCTCCATTTTTAAGCCTCGGCGAGCCTCCTCCTTCCTCGTCACTGCTCATGCGTTCGAGCTGGAAGACTCTTCTGGCCGGCTGCTGCGGCGTGGCGCGCGTGACGTTAAAGGGCGGATGCGGCAAAGATTTCTCATAGTGAAGGCGAGGATCGATTTTTCAAATTTCTTTCGGTCAACTTATGCAGTTTTCAAGACGAATCGATCCCACCCACCTGTCTCGAGGCGATTTTGCCTCCTCGCAGAGAAACACCACTTGTAAAGGGCGTTTCGCATGAAAACGTTGCGAAACTCGCTTTGCAAGTGATGATTCTCTACGAGGAGGCAAAATCGCCAAGAGACAGGTGGGTGGGATCGATTCGTCTTGAAAACTGCATAAGTTGACTGAAAGAAATTTGAAAAATCGATCCTCGCCTTCACTATGAGAAATCTTTGCCACATCTGCCCTTTAATGCTCGGCTTGTCCAGGCCGGCCGGAGAGCGAAACTCCGTCTCCTCTTCATCCACTTCCACTTCCACTTCTGCGTTGTTCTCGAGATCCTTCTCCGACTCGGGGGGAGGCCGGAGACTGTTGCGCTTGCTCGACGGATTGCTGAACCACTGAGGATTCTCCAAGGCTACTCGCAGCTAAACACACACAGTCCATGCTCTGGCAATAGCGCATCGTCAACCGAATGACCAATCATTTGGAGTTTACCGATCTAATCCATTTCAAACTCTATTGCTGCTTTCTATGCCTTGCATACGTAGTACATATAGTATGTTTTGTGTTAGGGCATTGTGGGGCAAAGTCAGCCGATTGGGTTACCTTGGCGGGGTAAACCCGGCCACCTTACGTGCGGTAGAAATTCATTTCAGTATTATGTACCAGGTGGCAGGGTTTACCCCAAAAGCACCCTACGTACTCGTACTGTGTACGTAACGTAGCTGTACAAAAGCAATCAATGGTGCGCTTCAGACGTGAACTCCGAATTCGGACCCCTGACTATGCTTCAACATGTAAAATCTCCGAATTTGCTCCGAACTCGCTCCGTTTTTCCAAACGTACGTGTGAACTGCTGAGTTTGAAACTCGGAGACGTGTGAACCACCGAGTTTTGCTCCGAACTCGGAGGCTTCTCGGAGCAAAAGTCGGAGCTAATCAGAAAAACAAAAAACTGCGCAGAAAATTCACGACGCGGCGCGTGAACCTCCGAAAAGTGATAAAAGCTGCTCGGCGTTGCTTTCTTCCTTGTGAACGACTGAAAAGAAGCGGCCGTGTTTATTCGGAGCAAAAACGTTTACGTGTGAGCAACCGAATTATGCTCCGAATTCGGAGGCTTCTCGAAGCGAACTCGCTTGGAGCAAACTCGGAGCACGTCTGAAGCGCACCAATGAGGTGTGACGTGCGCGTTCCGTATGGCGATGATAGCCGGGCTCCGAAAAAAGGGGGGGAGAGAAATGGGACCGAAAAGGAATCGAACCCGCCACCCTCGGTCATAGCTGTCGACTTTAGGCCAATCCAGGTGCCGATCCGGGGACTTTTTAGGCTAAACTCGCCTGCCGTACATACCTAGAACTGGTTTACATACAATACTGGCCTCGGAAGCTGTAGCCATATACGTAGCACGCATACGATACGCAATAGGTTAAGAGTACCTCGCGCAAAGCCACCACTCCCACCAGCCTTCCCAGAGCTGTGACGTAGGCTCGATTGAGGCCGAGCAGTGAGAACAGGGAATGGACTTTGTAGAGGGAAGTGCGCTCCACTAGCTGGAAGGGCGCCGGATCCACTTGCAGCTTGTCAAAGTCTATCCGCTCCTTCAGGCGAGCCGTCTCCCAGCTCCGCAGCTGAACATAGCACAGAGATAGCAAGAATAGATTGAGCACGAGAGATACAGCAATGAGCACATAAAAAAGTAAAGCAGTGCTGATAGGGTACTATGGGGTAAACCCGGACACCTAAGCTTTTCTGAACTTGCCGCTTCAGCAAAGGATGAACATGGTAGCTCATTTGAAAGAGGAGAGTTGAAGGAATCGATTGGTAGAATACTTGGCTCAATCGGTCGTATGGTTGCTGAGATAAAATAGGTGTCTGCGGTTACCCCCGTGTCCGGGTTTACCCCACAGTACCCTACCTCTTCCACAGATAAATCCACGTCCAACGATGTCATGTCTTGGTCTTCCTCGAATAAATAAGACCGGCTGATATTTCGAAGCTTCTTGCCGAGGGAGCGCATGTACGCTGAAGCAATATAAGAACAATCCAGACTCCAATCACAATATTACAATGAATGGAGCAGCTCAAGAGTCCGCCTATTCTTTCAGTCTGACCACCAAGAGTTTGCCATAAGAACGCAAGTCGTTTGTGCGTAAGATATAAAAAGACAAATGCGGATTTCTGTCCCTGCTGTATGTTGCTACTCCTATTCGGAGGATTACATGCAAACTGTGCAGCACGGGCTAAGTTCTATAGGGCTCATTTACATAATTATTACGTCACCACTAGGGGGAGGGGTTCCCCTCCAACTGCCGAAAAGTGCCATGGCGACGGGGGGGGGGGGGGGGGGGGGTCAGCAGCTGGTTGCCGCTGCAGTGATGATGATGATGATGTATGTACTAGGTATGTACATACAGGGGGGCTCAGTGGCAAGAAAAGTGACGTAGTTGTGACGGTGTGGGGGGGGGGGGGGGGGTACCCCCTGCCAGTAGCCATGAGCCGGTGACGTTAAATGTAAATGATCTCCTAGCGACCTCTCTGGCGCATACGTACTTCCGATGGTGTTCGTGTTGGAGGTCAAGCTGGCTTGCGCCGGCAGATTGCCCACTGAGTGATGCTTGCGTCTCTTCTCCTCCATGCCGTTGTCTCCCCCTTCCGCCTGTCCCCCACTGTCCAGGCTTCTCACTGCTCCAGCAGCTTCCGCCTGCTGCTCCCTGACTCTGGTGACTGTGAAGCGGGAGTCGCTGCGCGGTCGGGTGAGCGGCGCCTGCTCGTCCTCCGTGGTGGTGGAGGCCGATGGGGGTGCGGCCTGAGGGGGAGCCCCCTGCAAGCCCCTGCGGCGAGCGGCCTCCGCGTGTCGCGCCTCCTCCCCCACCTGCTCCTCCAGGATCTGCTCCAGGTGCATGCGCGGAATGCTCCCCAGCAGAATCATAGACTCTGCAAACACAACCACCAGATCATGTAGGGTACTCTGGGGTAAACCCGGCCACACCGGCCACCTAACTTCCTTTCAACTTACTCTTTCAGCAACGATATGAACCAATTCGCTTATTTGAAAAAGGATAATTCAACAAGTGCCTTCACGTAATAGGTCTCAATCGGTCCATGGCTGCTGAGAAATGCAGGTCTGAAACGAAGGTGGCAAGATTTTACCATGGCCGAGTTTACCCCGCAGTACCCTCAACCCCATTCGCATGAGCCTTCCTACTGACGACTGCCTAAGGCCAGACTACACAATACGCATAGTATTCCTATGGGCCCAAACTGATTTTCATTCCCATGGCCCAGCTATTCATTTGCATGGGATTCCTGACGAAGTTTCCATCCTTATGCGAGAACCATTCCTTTTCCTTCCTACAGGCTAGACTCTGGCCTGAAGCTGTTAGGGGTATCTTCGCACGTACGTATTGTGGTCATTTGGCCATGAGTGAATGACAGAATAAGTAAAGCTCACCTGGTCTGTCGACCAGAGGGAAAGCTCGCAGTCTCGGTTTCTCCATGAGTACATCCTGCAGTTGCCTGTACGTACTCTCCTTGCTCAGATACTTCACATCTCGCACCATGATTTCTTCCACCCGTACCCGATGAGCTCTAAAAAAGTGCATGACCAAGAACTCATAACACAGTGCCATAGCAGCAGAGTACGAAACTGTTCAGAGAAGAGTATGCATCAGGGTTCGGACAAGGAGGACCAAAAAAATTTAAAGGACCCTAAATAAAAATAAAGTACCAAAATAAGGCAGTCCATACCATATATGAGCAGTTGGTCTGCTCGCATTACGTACACTCACCGTTTCGTATACTGCCGATTCGTACCCGCACGTTTCGTACACTTACACTTTCGTACCCATGCCATTACGTACACTGCTTTTGTCGTACACTTGTTGATCGGTACACTTTCATTTCGTACATTTGACACCCCCGATTCGTACACCTTTTTGTTCGTACACTTAGCGATACGTACACACACAAATTTGCACAGCTACTGTACCTACAGGTCATTCCAATCATACATGCTTGTCGTAATCAACAGTAGCTAAGTGAAACAAACGTCATCATAAAACTGTCGTTCTGCTCATAACGAAAAGCCTATAGTCGAACAAGAAATTTCATGAACCATTGAAATTTTTTCTCAGCCAATAAAAGACGTAGAGCACAGCGGTCAAACTTCTACGGCTAACTTTAGCTCGCCGTTCCAATAAAAAAACCGTTTTCTTCTATCTGCTCTCAGTGTTGAGATCTCGCCGAATCTCGCCAATTTGGCGATTTCAGTACTGAAGAAATTTGGCGAGATCTCGACACACAGAGCAGCTGGAGACAAACGGTTTTTTTTATTGGAACGGCGAGCTAAAGTTAGCCGTAGAAGTTTGACCGCTGTGCTCTACGTCTTTTATTGGCTGAGAAAAAATTTCAATGGTTCATGAAATTTCTTGTTCGACTATAGTGGATTGGATGTAGGTTGAGAAGGAAAATTTTTCCTAAAATTTGGCCCCAGATTGCCTCAGCTTAATCCTCAGTCTAAGCCTAACCCTAAGCCTCACCCTAACTCTAAGCCTAAGGTGAAGCCTAATCCTCAGCCTAAGTGGAAGCCTAACCCTAAGCCTCAGCCTAAGCCTAACCCTAAGCCTCAGCCTAAGCCTAACCCTAAGCCTCAGCCTAAGCTAAGCCTCAGCCTAAGCTTCAGCCTAAGGTGAAGCCTAATCCTCAGCCTAAGCTAAGCGTCAGCCTAACCCTAAGCCTCAGCCAAAGCCTAAGCCTCAGCATATGCCTGAGTTGGCCTATTTGCACAATTGATCACTGACGCACCAATGAAAATTCATTCTTCAAGGACTGAAGAATAATGCGTATACGTACTGGGAAGTGTACCTACCATAGAATGTACGAAACAATTCGTGTACCAGATGCAAGTGTACGAAACGCATTGCTGGCAAATTGTGTACGTAAAATTGGGGTACGAATCGAGGAGTGTACCAGGTGGGTCCGGTACCAACTGCAAAGTGTACCAAACGAGCAGGGTACGAAAACCGGGGTACGAAACGGGTTGTGTACGTAAGTCGAGCACCCCGAGCAGGTCATTAGAGGCATTCAGCACGCACCAATGGTTTTATCACGAAAAATGTGAAACAAGAGATTATGTTTTTATCTGCGAGCGAAGCGAGCAAAAGTTTTTCGCAAAGTTCAACCATATTTTAGCCAAAACCATAAAATTTGAGTATCGCATCATTTCGATTATCAAAATAAAATTCAAGTACAGTCTGAGTATCTCGAGTATGCGCGAGCACCCTGATGATGATTAGCTAGGCTTAGGAATAGTAGCTCATATAACCGTGTAAGTGGGCCCGCATCTACATAATTTATAGCTAATGACCAGCTTACATACAACGCAGGCAGGTTAAGGTACCCTACAGTACATGAGGTTTATGCACAGGGATACTACAGAAAATTTTTGCAATTTGAGCCGAAAAATGCCCTACAACTCCACCCCAAAAATTTTTTTATAAAGGACCGACATGGAAATAAAGGACTTTTAAAGGACATAAAGTACCTAAGGTGAAAAAAAGGACCTCTAAAGGACTTAAAGGATTTAAAGGACCTGTCCGAACCCTGGTATGCATGTATGCTTGCTGCGCGGCAATAGTAGACCGGCGGGCGGATGGATAATGCGTTGGTGATGCTCTGTTTGAGCGCCCGTAGCCCAGCCCAAGGAGTGACCAGCGAAAATAAACGCCTCTCCTCCGTCTACTATTAACGCGAGGCTACCATACTGTACTGTGGTGGCATACGCAGAAGACGTGGGGACGATGTCGGGAAGGTAGGGCAGGTGCTTGATCTTGATCATGCTGTCGTAGATGGAGGGTTGTAGTTTTGCGCAGATGGCGTTGGAGATGAGGACGGCGAGCATGACGGGGAGGATGTAGACGAGTTGGCCGGTGAGCTCGAACACGATCACGCTCACACTCACAGTATGCGTCACCGAACCCGCGAACGCCGCCGCACCTAACACAAACACAACACATGTTACAAACATAAGTATATGTTATAGGTATGTTACAAAAGTACCGCAAGTCTGTGCGGTCAATACAAGAGCGTGTGCAAGCCCAGAGACGATGTACAAGGGTGGGAGTTTGAGAAATTGAGCTGTGCAGTCAGACGGGGTCCTGCGCTAAGAGGGGAGTAATCCCGTGCTGCGCTGCGTGTTCCACTCACGCACTGGCCGCCCCATTTTTCAAAACTGCTTCTCTTGTGCTCATATGTCCTAATAGGCTGACATCGGCACGGTATTCAGGGTGGGGTATGCAATTTTGAAGATCTCCATAGTAAGGTTGTGAGCTCTGGGGGGGGGGGGGGGGGGGGATGTAGTTTTTTTTCAACATAGAAACAGAGATGTGGGGCAAAGTCGGGCAGTGGACGTGACAACATCGTCGCTTTTCAGTGAGCGAATTGCTTGCTCCTATTACGTAGTACCAATAGCGTCCGAGGCCAGTAGTGTACGTAAACGTAAATTAGTTCGAGGTATGCAAGCAAAGGCAAGTTTGGCCATCTGTCCACGGACCGACACGTGGTCGTGTGCCTAAGTCCACAGCTGTGGCGGACGGTAGCGGGTTAGACGGTCGCCACACGGAACGCGGCATGTCACACTTTGACCTCCAACAAACTTCTTTGCCCACCGATCGACTTCCGCGCATCGCAGTGCCTTACACAAAGAACCCTCTTGCTTACCAACGACTGCGTATCCACCTGGCACGATTTTCACGGGTCCACCCCTCAGACCCCCTGGGAACCAAGCGAACATTCCTTCACCCACCAAACGACCGAAAGACGCACCTGCAAAACAAATATGTACACACACATGTACATACGCAGAGTACTAGTACTGAATGCCAGCCAGCCAGCAATGACTCATAGCGATCAATCACAGCAATCGTGTTTCGAAATCGCTTGCTTACCTATCACAAAGACAGGAAGAAAGACACCGGCTGGCAAGGGAAGCGTATTGGCGATAGCAGAGAGGAAAAACTGCAACACATGAAGCCTACGTACTTATTTTATCGGGTATACTTGCATAAGTACAGTTCAGACCGGAAAGGAAAGTCAAAAATCGAACCCAGACAAAGGGGAGGCAGTGCCATTATTTGGCAGCTCTCTGAATCATACAACAACAAGTGGATCAGAAGGGCGTACTGCAGTAGGCAGAAGGAATGTGGTAGGATTTGCCAAGAAGTAGGGTACTGTGGGGTAAACCCGGACACAGTATATATCTCAGCAACCATACGACCGATTGAGACAAGTATTCTACCAATCGATTCCTTGAACTCTCCTCTTTCAAAATGAGCTACCATGTTCATCATTTGCTGAAGCGGCAAGTTCAGAAAAGCTTAGGTGTTCGGGTTTACCCCGTGTCCGGGTTTACTCCACAGTACCCTACGTACGATGGTGATGCAGTAGACGGTGAGAGTGACGAAGAGATTGGCCTTCTCCGTGTTCCACATCTTCACCGTCTCCATCTGCTCCACTGTCAGATCCGGACTGTAGTTCCAGGAGAAGTTGGTGAAGAAACTGGTGATCGCTCCTCGAAACGTCAACTGAACCAACGTCCATAAGCATGCATACTGCACTGCACACTACACTTCACTACAATCTGGTCAGCGAGAGCTGTCTCTGGACCTTTGCGCGTGCTGCGAAAAGTACAGAGTGTCTCATAATAAACCGTCCACCTTTCCGTGCATGTAACTCTGGAACCACATCTTAGATTTTTATGCGGTTTTTTTGTATTTTGTAGCCAAGGTTTCAACAAGTAAGTATACAAAATTTCAACTATGTGGTTCACATACTTCGGAGACTACGACGGTTTGAATCTCGAAGCTCAAAATCGACGTTTTCCTTTACTATGGAGAAAATCTCGGTTTTAGTTTTTCAAGATACCCTGTTTCATGCGTTTGCTATGCTGGCACTGGGGATAATGCATGAGATACACATTTCCTAGCATTTTTAGACATCTTTCTTCATTATGAGGCTAATTTTATTATGACTCATGCACAGAATTACCCCTAAATCGGCACTACCAGTTCGAAAAACCTTGTTTTTGACCGCTGGAGGAAAAAGGTGTTTGAGCAGCTTCCACTGGGCCTAGGAAGCTAAAATTTTGTACACATCTCAGTTGAAGCCTTGCCTACAAAATACAAAAAACCGCATTAAAATCTATGGTGTGGTTCCAGAGTTACATACACGGGAAGGTGGACGGTTTATTATGAGACACCCTGTAGAACCTCGGTTCATGCATTTTTCTCCCCGTTTCATGTATTCCGTTTCAGTATACGTAGGGTACTGTGGGGTAAACCCGGACACCTTTGTAATCTTTAGTAACCAATGGACCGATTGAGACAAGTATATTAACAATCGATTCCTTGAACGCTCCTCGTTCAAATAAGCTACCATGTTCATCATTTGCTGAAGTGGCAAGTTCAGAAAAGCTTAGGTGTCCGGGTTTACCCCGTGTTCTGGTTAACCCCATAGTACCCTACATGCAAATTGAGCAGACGGGCAAAAGTCCAGAGACATTTTCTCTCTGCCAGACTGTTGTAAATAATTCAAACGAACCCTGTGGCTTTTCTTACACATAGAAAACTTACGTGTCCAGCCATGAACTGTCCATAACCCAGCGGAAAGGTCAAGGTAGACACGAGCAAAGCCACCGAGATGGGATAAATGAACCTGGATTTGCTCAATACACTCTTCGCGAATCGATTTCGTCTCAGAAACAACACCACTGTACGATGCGTGTACACGAACAGAGCTCCGCCGAAGCCGCAAACAACCCTACAAACAATAAATAGACTATAGCCCTTCCTGAACAAAAGAAACGGGAACACTGGTGAAGCACAGCTGTTTTCCAGCTTTTTTGCAAAGTTGCCGAAAAAGCACTAGACTGCAATCCCATCTGAGCGGTAATTACCCCACTCAATCTTCCCTTTTATCGGTTCAGTTCAGACAAGAAATGGAGTGTAAAGAATGGGACAGGTGAGCTTGCCAAGAATTCATAAGAGTAGTAGAGAGATGGCCGCATACCCTATCAATGCATAGACAATCAGCTCCTCTGGATAGAAGGGCGTTTCGCTGGGAAAGAAGGTCTTGTAAAAGGCGACCACAGTTACTGCAAGAAAACAAATTGCCAAGCAGCATACGCCACAGACACAGAGGATAGTCAGCTATAGTCTGGCCACAGTGAGTTTGCCATGGGACTCAGTCGTCCTGCGTAGTTTGTATGTACTTCTGCTAAATAGGAGTACACGCAGCATGGACAGAAATCCGCATTTGTGGATCTATTTTATGCAACGCGCTTTGAATGCCATAGCAAACTCTTGCTGGCCTGACTACAGCTGAAATGTCACACAAAAACTGTCACTTATGCGATACGTATACGTATGTACGTACCATGTGCCCTGTGAAAAATCAAAACGGCTGCTACGGCAACGCGTTGGACTGTGTACTGGATGGATGTACGTGTACATAAGCCATCTGACAATCAAAATGAGGTAACCTTCCAGTAAGGGAAACTACGTAGGTACAAACAGGATAGCGCGGGGCAATTCCGGTCCGGGAAATATTCGGACTTTTTCAATCATTCAGATAGTACAGGCTGTTTACTATGATATGCAACCTCTAAAATGCTTATAACTTCTGTATTAAGAGAGGAATTTCAACCAGGTTTTTCTTATTAGAAAATTGAAAATATGCTTGACAATCGTGCAAAATTTCATTGATGGGTCTTAAGTACGAAGGGAATTATGAAGCCTCAAACATTGGGGTCAAAATATGCAGTAGCGCGAGAAGCGCTCGATTTTTGAAGTCCACATGAAAGAGGTTAGCTGTTCCGCTCCATTCAAGCATCCATTCGGATCTTCTGCAGCTTACAATGCCAAAACATAAAGGAAACAGTGCCGCCATCCCTATGAACATGCTTGAAAAGGAGTCTTTCCAGAGTTTTGAAGACGGCTGCACAGGTGCTGGAGGACAGAGGCGGGCACGCCGAAAAATCGGGCCTGAAAAGGCGTCGCTTGTTTCTTCGTTAATAGTACGTGTACGTTAAAATGCGATGTCAGGTAGTATTGAGAATTGCGTGGACAGGGGGGTAATTTTCAGTTTTCTGCTGATGACGTGAGCTGATAGCCCAACTGATTTTACGTATTTTACAAAAAGACCGGGTCGAAAATTCGCACCCAGTCCTGAGATATAAGGCCTCAAAGTTGACCACAATTTGACCTTAATTTTTCACTTTTTCACCCTAAAATGGGGGTAAATAGCCCCGCAGTGGGGCTTTGGGGCTATAAATTTGCACACACATAGACCCTATGGGGGTACATGTTCAGACAAATTTTGAGCCCTCTAGCCCTCCTGGTTCAGGAGTTGAAGCTGTTTTTGCTGAAAATCCGAAAATTGCAATTTTTTCATAATTTTCAAAATTTTGAGAGAGTTAGTCCGTATGCCCGCTGTTTTATTTCTGAATCTTGTAGAGCAGAAAATTTGCTACAAGATAGGCTACATTTGAAAAGAAAGTCACCTATGGGAAATTTTCACAGCAAGGCCTCAAAGAGTGGCAAGTAAGGGTTTTAAGAGTGTGCGTTTTTCCCCATTTTTCAAGCTAACTCAACAATATCACGGATACTCTCTCCTCAAAAGTAGCCTATCTTATGTAAAATTTGATGAAGATTTAGAAAAAAATATTTTTTCCCCCAAAAAAGTTAACCCTACCCCAAAAATGTTCAAAAATTGTCAATCAATTACATCTTTTGTAAGATTATATGCTAGGGGTTAACTTTTTTGGGGGGCAAAAATACTTTTTTCTAAATCTTCATCAAATTTTACATAAGATAGGCTACTTTTGAGGAGAGAGTATCCGTGATATTGTTGAGTTAGCTTGAAAAATGGGGAAAACGCACACTCTTAAAACCCTTACTTGCCACTCTTTGAGGCCTTGCTGTGAAAATTTCCCATAGGTGACTTTCTTTTCAAATGTAGCCTATCTTGTAGCAAATTTTCTGCTCTACAAGATTCAGAAATAAAACAGCGGGCACACGGACTAACTCTCTCAAAATTTTGAAAATTATGAAAAAATTGCAATTTTCGGATTTTCAGCAAAAACAGCTTCAACTCCTGAACCAGGAGGGCTAGAGGGCTCAAAATTTGTCTGAACATGTACCCCCATAGGGTCTATGTGTGTGCAAATTTATAGCCCCAAAGCCCCACTGTGGGGCTATTTACCCCCATTTTAGGGTGAAAAAGTGAAAAATTAAGGTCAAATTGTGGTCAACTTTGAGGCCTTATATCTCAGGACTGGGTGCGAATTTTCGATCCGGTCTTTTTGTAAAATACGTAAAATCAGTTGGGCTATCAGCTCACGTCATCAGCAGAAAACTGAAAATTACCCCCCTGTCCGCGGTACTGTACAGCAATACTGAATCCTTCCAGACATCGCGTTTTAATGAAATTTTGCATGCTTGTCAGGCATATTTTCAATTTTCTAATAAAAAAAACCTGGTTGAAATTCCTCTCTTAATACAGAAGTTATAAGCATTTTAGAGGTTGCATATCATAGTAAACAGCCTGTAGAAAGTGGACTAATCAGCTAAACTTTCACACTTTTCTCCATCACGCGATAGGTACTAGTAGGTAGGATAGGGGCCCGAATCAGCCCGCACTACTGCCATAAGACGATTGGTTGTAGGGTACTGCGGGGTAAACCCGGACAGCGGGGTAATCCCCGACACCTAATTAGTATATCTCAGCAACGATACGACCGATTGAGACAAGTATTCTACCAATCGATTCCTTGAACTCTCCTCTTACAAATGAGCTACACATGTTCATCATTTGCTGAAGCGGCAAGTTCAGAAAAGCTTAGGTGTCCGGGTTCACCCTATAATGGTGTACCTTCTTTCTGAAAGCCGACGGCCAGAAGGCGAAAGACGGTGGCGCTGCAGGCAGCCGCGAAGAAACCGCGCCAATAATTCCGCACAGCAAAGTACACAGACGTCACCTCGATACTGAACAGGATACCTGCACAACACAACAGTCACTAGGGCGCTACATACAGACGATCTCTGACTTTGGCTCCGAGGAGCCTCCGAATTCGGAGCTAAACTCGGTTGTTCACACGTCTCCGAATTACAAACTCAGCTGTTCATAGGCGCACGTTTCGAAAAATGGAGCGAGTTCGGTGCGAACTCGGGGTGATATTACATGTTGAAGCATAGTCAGCGCTCCGAATTCGGAGTTCACGTCTGTGGCGCCCCACTAGTAAGCTACACACGAGGTGAGTAAACTCATGGTGAATTCCCCGTAAGAATGTGATGAAGCATAGGGATGCCGGTGAATTCACCGTGAGTTTGAAACTCGCCTTCGTGTGAACACATGAGAAAAATTTTGCGCTTGGGAGCAAGTGAGAATGCTCTACACGAAAAATACAGGGTGTACCATAATATACTCACCGGCTATTTGTGTCTATATCTCCACAGCGGGAAGTCAGTTTCAAAAGCGGTCTTTTGTAACAAGTAGCCAAGGCTTCAAACTTTATGCATGCAAAGTTTTAACTTCCTAGCTTCTCATGTCATAGCGCTGTAAGCGATCAAAGTTTCGGCAGCTTTTTCGCAGGCAAGACTGAGGCGCCGGCACAGAGTTGGGCGTCGAATTTGCATTTTCGTTTCCTTCCTCGTCCTCTTGAGCCTGCTCCTTTCTCCGCCCAACATTTATACGAACTGTTGAGCTGTCAATGCCCCTTGGATGAAGTATGGGCTGGAATTCCTCCAGAGGGCTCATTGGACCAGTGTTCTTTGACGACTCAGTCACTGGTGACAGTTATCTCGTAATGTTAGCAGATTTGGCCGGTTAAATGTTTGTTTGGCCTGCTGCTGAGGACTGGGGAAGTTTATTTGCAACAGGATGGGGCACCGCCTCACTTTAGCCACCAGGCCGGGATTGATAGCACTCTGTGCCAGAAAGTGTGCCAATCTGTACCAGGCCGCCTGCAGAAATGTGTGGAAATTGGGGGTTTACAAACTGAGCTGTTTTGATCCGCTTCTGGTTAAGGTATCTCTTTGAAACTTTGCATGCATAAAGTTTGAAGCCTTGGCTACTTGCTACAAAAGACCGCTTTTGAAACTGACTCCCAGCTGTGGAGATATAGACACAAATAGCCGGTGAGTATATTATGGTACACCCTGTATAACTCGAAGTTCCAACTCACCGTGAACTACCGTGAGTTTACTCACCAAGTGTGTAGGGTGTAGCCCACTACTGTCACAATTTGCACCGATAAGAAATATACAATAGGCTTTTGGTGTTTCATGCGTTCTTGGTACCTCCGACGGGAGCGCCGAAAGTGCAGGCGACGCCGACGGCGCAGGCTGCTGCGAGCATCTCGCTGCTCCGGCTCTCGTTCTCGAAGATGCCCTTGAAGGACGTGACCAGCTTGCTCAGCAGAGTCGCCACGATACTCGCCACGTGCACAAACGGACCCTGCAACAGCCCCACTCACTCACCAGACATCCGCACGGTATTCGGGGTAGGGGTATGTAATATTGGGGATCTCCATAGTAAGGCTGTGAGCTTTGGGAGTATGCAGTTTTTTTCAATATATGGGGGTGGGGAAATGTGAGGGGGTCGGTGGGGGTGTGCTGCATTCCCCCGCTGATCCAGGCCGACGTCTGGACACCCCGCGGTATTTATTAGGGAAAGTTTGGATCGGTGCCTGCCTGCGGGGGTCGTCGACGCCATTTTCTTCTCTTCACTACTCGCTCCTTCTCCGCTCCCAGATGACTGAACAACGTCGACGACCCCGTCTGCACTACATACTGTACGACCATAGGGTCGAGTATAGACCACCGACCCCCATCGCGCAGGCACCTGTCTAAACTAAATACGACCGTGGGGTAGAGTATAGACCAACCCCATCGCGACAATTCAACTGGTACATACAAACAACCCATAAAGGAAAGACGGGGACAAAGTTGACGTGGCGGCGCTCTACTAGGTAGGGTACTGTGGGATAAACCCGGACACGGGGGGGGGGGGGGGTAAACCCGGACACCTAGTATATCTCAGCAACGATACGACCGATTGAGACAAGTATTCTACCAATCGATTCCTGGAACTCTCCTCTTTCAAATGAGCTGCCATGTTCATCATTTGCGAAGCGACAAGTTCAGAAAAGCATAGGCCGGGTTTACCCCGTGTCCGCGTTTACTCCACAGTACCCCATATCAACCCGGGTGCGTCGGGAGTACACAGACGCTGCACGTAGAGTACGTAGGTAGAGTGAGTAGCCGTGTTGTGTACCTCTTTTCCGACGGGCAACCCGCTTCCGAGTGAGACTGTGAGTCCGACCATTTTCGAGATGAGCGTACGGAATGTGAGGTATTCTTTCAGCACGACACCGCGCAGAATTGTCTTCATCTCCGGAATACCCGAACCTGCACAACAACACCACAGGAAAATCCACGTACGCTACTACTAAGTACAATCCCGCACACCAAAAGAAAGAGAAACAGTATGCATTTTACTAGTCTATAGATAATTTGACACCATCAGTGCCACCAAATTTTTAATCCGGAAATAGACGGGAGTGATCCAAAATTACCCACACACAACCCTAGTGCAGGAAGTGCATTGTAACGTACTTGCGTGCGTATGGCAATAGCGTCCGAGGCCACAGTACGTAAACTTGTTCTATGTAGGTGTAAAAAGGCCAAGTAAAGTACAAATTATAATCCTGGGACCCACGCATTATTTATCTCAGGATCTAGCCAACGTAGCTCAAAGCGGTTAAAAATCTCTCGATAACTTTAGCTCGCCTGGAAAATAAAAAAAACCGCATGCGTCTACGTGCCTTCTGTGTCGAGAAATCGCCAAATTCCTTAAGTACTAAAAATGTACACTTTTTTCGATTATTCAACATAACTGAACAAGCCGCAAATACTTTTTCATTAAAACTAGCCTATCCTATGTAGAATTTGATGCAGATTTCAAAAATAGTATTGGTGTTTCAAACAAATTTAACCCCTACCCAAAAATTGTCAAAAATATACAAATTTTGCACAATTATATACTAGGGGTTAAATTTTTTTAAAACACCGATACTGTTTTTGAAATCTACCCCAAATTTTACATAGGATAGGCTACTTTTAATGAAAAAAATTTTGCGGCTTGTTCATTTATGCTGAATAATCGAAAAAGTGTACCTATTTAGTACATTTTTAGTACTTAAGGAAATCGGCGATTTCTCAAGACAGAGGGCACGTAGACGCATGCGGTTTTTTTTTATTTTCCAGGCGAGCTAAAGTTATCGAGAGATTTTTAACCGCTTTGAGCTACGTTGGCTAGATCCTGAGATAAATAATGCATGGGTCCCAGAAATATAATTTGTACTATAGTTTAGCCATCTGTCCGTGAGCCGGCACCTGGGTGGCGTGCCTAAAAGTCCACAGTTGTGACCGAGGGTAAGCGGGTTCGATTCTCGTTCGGCCCTATTTCTCTCCCCCCCCCCTTTTCGGGGGCAGGCTATCGCCGTTTGGAACGCGGCACGTCACAGCATGGAGTAAGGGGAAAGGCATTACCGATGGCCTGAGGTGCAATACTGTGTACGAAGCCGACAGAGAAGAGGGTGAGCACCAGGGTGTAGCAGACCCAGGCAGTGTACTGCAGAATCACGTGGATCCGCGCCGCCTCCTCGAACAGCCACAGGTGAACTGCAACACACACCCATACGCATCCACTGTTAGCTCATACACGCGCAGTGTAGACTGCTGTACTAGTAGTCTCCTGGCGACAGATTCTGGATTTGTTGCGTAAACGAGTGCCTTGGGAAGGTTGCTTTGAAAGCAGCGGTAACGTCCACCATACCGCAACAACCCAGAATCTGTCTCCAGGAGACTACAGCACAGCAGCCTACACTGCGCGTGTATGTCCTAACATCCACTACCACAATCTCAGTACAGTAGTGCGCTGCACACGGAGCAAGAAAACTCACGGTGAATTCCCCGCAAGTATGCGATGATAAAGCATACGGCAGACCGTGAATTCGCCGTGAGTTTCAGTTTACTCACCACGTGTGTAGTGCACTATACTAAAATAATGTAAGTGGACGGACAATGCAATAACCTGACTGACCACTACAAGTTTCGTAAGTCGTATTGCGTAAGCACTCCCTATCTTGCAGTCTGAGTACATGTCAACTATGCGCTGCACTGCACAGGGCAATGTTAAGCTCCATAGCGAACCCTCTGCTGCTGGCTGGCTTACTTTCCTGTATTTTTTCGATACAGTAGTCCATGAGGAAGCTGCAGAAGGCCATGATGATGCCGAGCAGAGCCAGAAAGATCCAGTCCTCCCCGATCAAATCCACCACCGTGTGCCGATACCGTCCCAGCCCTGCAGCACATACACTACAACGTACACAGTAATACGGGTACTGTTGGGCAAACCCGGACACCTCAGCTTTTCTGTACTTGCCGCTTCAGCAAATGATGAACATGGTAGTCCATTTGAAAGAGGAGAGTTCAAGGAATCGATTGGTACTGTAGAATACTTGTCTCAATCGGCCGTACGGTTGCTGAGATATACTAGGTTAGGTGTCCGGGTTTACCCCACAGTACCCTACTACATGTACGTACGTATATGTACTATTGCCTGAACAATAGAGGCGGATCCCGATCAAGCCAACTCCCGCAATGTTCAGTTCCTTGTCTGTCAGACATCATTTCATGCATGCTATGCAGAGCGCGCACATGAAGAAACATTGGACGCCTCCCCACGCACCCTACTGTACCTACTGTATATGTATGTACATACCTAGTAAAACGGCAAGCAGTAAATTTAGCTGAGTCTTTTCGCAGTTTCCTTTACTTTGAAAAAGCATACTGGCGTGCCTCGTATCCGCTTTTTTCTGAAGTTTTCAGTGGGTGAGCAATTACGCTAGAGTTCCGCCCCGGAAATACTTAGAAGGTCTCCTTATTGTCACAGGCTGCCTATATCAATATTGAGTGGCCAAAAAGAATCACAGGACACGGTGTGTCTAGCCGATTTTGATCAAATTTGAAAAGCTAATTGATCTGTGGCCATGGACGAAATGACTGGTTGGAAACCGCCCACTTCGTCGAAGTCAAATTTGTACGTAACTGTACTCGTAATTTATCAATTGTCAGCAGGTTATAATGGCCTTCCAGGAGTATAGATAGCAAAGAAATCGTTGAGGCGCAAAACGTACCTAAAGTCGTCCCAGCCGCGTTCTGCCGTGTGTTATAAATATCTCCGGATCCAGCCATCGTAGAGCAAAGCGGTTAAAAATCTCTCGATAACTTTTAGCGGGATTGAAAATTAAAAAAAACCGCATGCGTCTATGTGCCCTCTATGTCGAGAAATCGCCAAATTCCTTAAGTATGAAAAATGTCCACTTTTTTCGATTATTCAACATAAACGAACAATGCCGCCAAAACTTTTTCATCAAAGTAGCCTATCCTATGTAAAATTTTGCGTAGATTTCAAAAATAGTATCGTTGATCCCAAAAATTTAACCCCTACCCAAAAATTGTCAAAAATATACAAATTTTGCAAAATTATATACTAGGGGCTAAATTTTTTTGAAACACCGATACTGTTTTTGAAATCTACACCAAATTTTACATAGGGTAGGCTACTTTTAATAAAAAAGTTTTTGCGGCATTGTTCATTTATGTGGAATAATCGGAAAAAGTGTACCTTTTTAGTACATTTTTCATACTTAAGGAATTTGGCGATTTCTTGACACAGAGGGCTCGTAGACGCATGCGGTTTTTTTTATTTTCAATCCCGCAAAAAGTTATCGAGAGATTTTTAACCGCTTTGCTCTACGATGGCTGGATCCGGAGATATTTATAACACACGGCAGAACGCGGCTGGGACGACTTTAGGTGACCTGACCCAATGAGCGTTTTTCAAAGTTTTCAGGAAAAACTGCTACAGAAACTTGCGCCCCTGGCCACCAATTTCTGGGAATTAAGAAATTTGTTCGGCCCGTCCAC
>JASAMW010001080.1:0-18665 GCA_030247985.1 Epsilonema sp. ZAB3_2
TCTGGATCTGTCTCGCAACTATATTATTCTACAACTGTCTATTGTAAAGTCCACAAATGCTGCTCTGCAGTGGGACCCTAATGCTGCAGCCCCTGGAGATGGTCATCCCAATGAGAAAGTGGGACCCATCAATTTGATTGGAAAGACATTTTTCAAGCAAGTCAAACTTTTCCTAAACAGCAAGCTAGCCTATGACAGCGGAGACACATATGCTTATCGAGCCTATTTGGAATCCCTACTCAACAATGATAAGGAGATGAAACAGACCTTTATGGCAATGGAAGGATGGCGAAAAGATGAAGGAGATCATGACGATCCAGATAATACTGGATTCACAGAAAGATGCAATACTTTCAAGCAGTCAAGGAAAGTGGAACTGATTGCTCCACTTCATGCAGATTTGTGCTTTCAAGAAAAGTACATCATCAACCAGATCAATGTGCATTTGGAGTTGCACAGAAATGAAGACATCTTTGCCCTGATGAGTCATGCAAACAATGCTGCTTTCAAAATTAAAGTCCATGGTATCAAGTGGTTGGTGCTGAAGGTGGATCCCATTGAAGCTGTCTCCTTGGCCCTGGAGGCCACCCTTCAGCATACAACAGCCAAGTACCCTATCAGAAGAGTCCAAATCAAAACTATTCACCTGGAACAAGGAAGACAAGACACCCCTTTGAGCACCATATTCTCTGGACAAATCCCCAGACGAATGATTGTTGGCCTGGTTTCCAGTGATGCCTTTCATGGAAGCTGGACAAAGTCCCCATTCAATTTCCAGAATTTCAACTGCAATACAATTCAAGTGGAGGCTGGAGGCCGCCTTTACCCTGCTCACCCTATTGAAGTGAATTTCAACTCCAAACTCTTTTTGCGCCCCTATGCTTATCTCAGAGAGACCCTGGGCACTAGAAAAACCTGTGACATCAGTATGGCAGAATTCAAGAATGGCTGCTGTCTCTTTGCCTTTGACTTGTCTCCTGATTCTGCTGGTGACAGCAGTCACTGGGAATTGGTGAGGCAGGGCACCACAACTGTCAGAATGAGATTCCAAAATGCGATTCCAGCTGCAGTGAAGATGATTGTGATGGCAGAGTTTGATAATTTGGTTACCATTGATAGATTCAGAAATGTGTACTTTGACTACACCCCATAATGAATACTCTGCAATTGGAAAAGTGTATTAGAGAAGATCCACTACTTGCCCAACAATGTGCTGGTGTTTTTGCTTTGAATAAAATGTCAAAACCAACTGGTTATCCCCACTGTCTTATTGTCAACTTGGATGAGTCACACAAACCTGGCAGTCATTGGATTGCCATACACATCAATCCAGATAAGTATGGAGAATTTTTTGACTCTTATGGGAGAAGACCAGAAAAGCAGTTGATCAATGACTACATTGATCAAAACTGTATGGGCTGGGGGGCTGCCCCCAAACGTCTTCAAGCTTTTGGCAGCTCCACTTGTGGCCAATATTGCATCTGGTACCTTTATCACAAAGTCAGGGGAAAGAGTATGGAGCAAATAGTCCAACCATTTGGCTCAGATTTGGACAAGAATGACAAAGAAGTGAACAAGTGGATCCAGAAGAAATTCAATTTGACAACTCAAGTGCTTGACCCTGATATGTTGCATGATGTGCAGTGTTGTTGCCCAATGAATGAATGATTTATTTGTACACACTTATTTACAATAGCCATAAGGCAAAGTGGTAAAGTCAGGTTGCACCCATCTCTTATCATAAACTATTTTGTACATCTTCATGTTGTCCAGGGTGACCACATCTCTCCTCTTGTTCCTGCGAATCTGGGGCTGCACCACCAGAGTCACATCCTCTTCCAACTCCTCCTCACTGTATAGTCGTTTCACAAAGTTCTCCACCTTCAGTCTCATGTTCGTCATGTTCAGTTTGCTTGCAGCTTGATAGTTCAGAGTAAATCCCCTCACTTTCACCTTGGTGATTTCCTTCTTGTTGGGACAGATCACTTTGTAGGCATAGTTCTTAGGCCCCCCGCACACTGTTTCCTTGATGTAAGCCCCTTCCCCAAACTCTTCCAACTCATTAGTCCACTGCCCCAAGAATGTTCCTTCCTCCGGATGGTAGGTGTCTCCAGGTCGAGTGATGTAAATAACCGAGTCTGTGTCAAAGTAGATAACCCTGTCATCCAACTGCTCCAAAACCCCCAGCAGTTTCAAGCGACAGTTAGCCGTTGTAAAGGCACCGATGACAGGGTTCGTGTACTGAGTGGTCTCTTCATACTCCTTCACTTTCTTGTATCCCACCAGCAAAACTCTCTCATTGATCTCCTGTATGCTGACTATCTCATTCGTTTCATCGTGGGCTAGGTTGGTAAATGCTGCTGGACTGTTCACAAACTCCTCTTTAGTCATGTCCGTCCTCTGACAAAATTTCCCCCAGAAGCTGTTCAGCATAAGTTTGGCAATAGATCTTAAGGATGGGTTTTTCTTGATGTTCTCCTTCTCCAGTTTGATGCCCTCTTTCTCCTCACACATCCTTATAAATCTTTCCTTGTCCTCCTCTGTCTTCACCCACACAGGCCATCCAGATGCCTCAGTTTTCATCTTGTAAAAGCAGTTCACGTAGCGAGTGAACAGTCCAGTGTTCTCATCTGTCCCATCATACTGTGCAGTCTCCTCATAGTGCCAAATCTCATAAATGTTCTTGATGGTGTAACCTCTCTCCAGTGCTTTATCTATCTCCGGTGTCACCCAAGCACCCTCCAAACATCTCTCCTCCTCAGTATGGTCGCACTGTCCTTGTCTCTTCTCCTTGGCACAGGCAAAACAGAGGGTGGGGAACTGCTTGCCATCGATCTTCACTTGCAAAACTGGGTGTCTCAACTGTTGTGGTGGCAGTATTTTGATGCTCATGATGCCAAAATAGGGATTGTTGTTCTTTGTGACTGGTTGGAAGTTTTCTGTTATGATGGTGGGATGGCCCACCGGGTACTTGGTGTACTTGAGTCCCCAGGGGTACAAGCTGTTCACATCCATGTATGAAATCTTCTCCCCTTTCTTACATTTCTTTTTCAAGATAGTCGCATTAGTTCTTCCTCCTTGCAGTGCGTCTCTTGGGTTCAATGGGTCTCTGATGGAAATGTTCTTGACAAAACGCCTCATCTCCTCATCAGTCTTCAGTTGCTGCTCATATTCATGCTCCCATATCTCCACTACTTTGAATCCTGCCTTCTCCAATTCCTGAGTCTTATCAAGAGTCTTTTTGTAGGCTTCATCCAAGCTGATGTTCTTATTGGGTACTTTAGTCTCTCTGTTCTGGTAGCAGATGTTACAGCCATGCCAAATGCAACCGTGGAATTCGTACACTGTTTTCGTCACCTCACAGTAACCATCCACCTGATACCCCTTCACTGTCACCTCTCCTCCGTTCTGCGCATGTTGGATTCTGATGTTCTCTTTCTGACTCACCCACTTCATCCATCTCAATGCCTTGTTGCTCTGATTCTGGTTGGGTTTGTAGCCCTGAGGTGGTATTATTCCGATGGTGTTCTCTTGCATAAAGTTCCTCCTGAAGACGTGCATGCATGCCCCAGCGATGGTAACAGCAACATCAAATGGCTTGACGCCAGTGACAGAGTGGAAAAATTCTTGGAATTTGAGGCAGCATTTCATAAGTATGTCCACATCGCTCTTGCAGTAACTGATAATCTCCTCCTTGAAGTTGAAAACTTTGTCCCTCTGCTGCAGATACCACCTGTAGAATTCCTCTCTCTTCTCTCGCATCATGTTACCGGGGTCATAGAACCAGGCATCTGGCCAGATGCCCACATAGTCAAAGTTCTCCTCAGTGATGAACTTAAAGGGGAAGTACCCCTTCTTCAACTCCCTCTCTTCAAACGCTTTTGGAAAGGCTGCCAGAGCCATAGGCAAAAAGAGTAGGCTGTCAATGACCTTGATCTTCGACACCTGAATCATCATGATCTCAGTTCCTCGGAGAACGACCTTTGGTATGTAATCAGTCTTGTTGATCAGATGTTGGATGAGGAACTGAGAATCATAGCCCTTTGCATTATGGGCGATGACGATAGAGTTTTGGTTCTCCTCAGAGAAAAGCCAGGAACAGAAGTCCTGTTGGCAATTCTCACCCCAGAACTGAAAGTAGTTCTGGCCACAGGAAGGGCACTCAGTGCCTGTGTAGTCTCCCTGCCTCACTCTCCCTTCACAGTCCAGACACATTCTCACAGCGATGCACAGGATGGGCTTATGTTTGTTGATGGGGCCCACCCTGTTCTCTCCAGTCTCCTCCTCCTGACTGCACTCAAAGTCAAAAAAGATCTTTTTCTGAACTTTCTGCTCCTCCTCCACCACTGTCTCCTCCTCCTCCTCCTCCTCAGCCTCCACTTCCTCCTCCTCACTCCTCCTCTTCTTATTGGTGATCTTGGTGATGAAGCACTGATGCTCATCGAGTTTGTCCCATTCTCCACACTTTCTGCACTTCACCAGTCCACAGTAGTGTTTAGGTACTGCGCCTGGCCCCAGTTTTCCAGGATGTTTCACTTTCAGATTCCTCCCACAGTCCACACACCTCCTCACTTTCTGGCAGACAGAGAACTGCTGGGTCCTCTGCCGCTTATTCCCTCTCACTTGTCCCACTGCTAGATGGTTGTCAAAGCAGATCAAGTTTTTGAAGTATCTGTTGCAGTTGTTACAGTGAATCCATCTCTCCAGCTTACAATCTCCCCTTTCTCCGCAACAAGCACACTTGATGATGCACTTGTGCTTTCTTGAATCATGGTAGGCTTTGTTACACTTGTCACACCAGTACTGCTTTGTGAAAATGACGTGTGGCTTGGTGCACACCAGATAATGTCCATTCTCCCCATGCTCGTCACAGTCCAAGTAGAGATGGATGACTTTGTCAGACTTGATTTTCCCCTCAAAAGTGATAGAGTTCATGACTGAGCTGTCAAACAGCTTCAGCTGATAGGTTGGTTCCAAAACTTCCTGTATCTTCTTCAACTCCTCCTCTCCGCAGGGGCCATGATGGTCTGCAAGGCCTGCCTGCCTCATAAGTTCTTTAGCTTTTCTGGTCTGATAGGTCTCCCCTCTGTTCCTTATTCCTCTTCCTCTTTCTTTAGTTGTGATACTCTTCCACTCTGTTTTCGTCTCCTCACTCTCATCTTTATGCAATCTTGCTCTTCCCACAACCACTGCTCTGGCCAAACAGAGGTTGTCATTAGGATTGCTGATCTGAATAAAAGCACCTCCGTGGCCACAGTGCCTCTTAAGCCACTTCTTTTTGTCCCACCGATCTTCCTGTGGTCTCCCTCCCCTCCTCGCCGTCACTCTAGTAAACTTGATGATCAGGTTGCTGTCGATGTCCAGCTCTCCTGCAGATTGCTGGAGCATCTCGATGATGGAAATCAACCTCTCAGCTGTCAGATTGTGCTGCTTTTGGAAGGGCATGCAGTAGTTCTTATGCAGGGCTGGGTGACTTATCTCTACCCCCACCAGATCCCCAGGATCTCCTTCACCAAACTCCTTCCCCAGCACCTGCTCCAGTACCTCAGTCAGTACCTCCTCTGCATCATCCATCTTGTCTTGGTTCTTGAACTTAAGAGTGTATGCGTGCCCCTTGATGTTGTACGTCTTGTTGTCAATGAGAGTTTCAGGCTCAGATAGCTCATAGTACTCCTTGATAGGAAGCCTCAGCTCCATGACTTGACTCTCCTCCTCCTCACTTTCATACAGAGAGTCATCATCAGATGAACTCTCCTCAGAACTCGCATAGCTTTCACGAATAAGATCCATGTTGAAAGATAGAACTTGCTTTGTTTTTATCTTAGCAATGAAGATTGCTGGTGAAATAAATTAGAGCGTGGGTTGGCTGATTCACACAGGGAATCAACCAGAGTTACTATATAATACCTTTTCATTTTCCTCGTGGCAGGAAAAAGTGCACAAAATGCATGCAAAAGACACTCATTTTTTTCCTCGTGGCAGAGAAACATGTTTGAACATGTTTGCAAGTTGATGACATCATTTGACTATTGATGACATCATCTGTGGGCAGCAGAACTGAGCTGAGAGCAAATGGGTTGCCACGAGGAAAATGAGGTGATCAATAATAGGTTGAGGTTCACTCAGGTGTATTGATGAGCATGAGCAGCAAGGACTTTGAAAGCAAGGAGTGTGAAAGCATGGACTTTGAGAGTTTGGAATTGAAGGAAGAGGGCAAATTAAAGGAAGATGACAAATTAAAGGAGGATGGGAAAATAAAGGAAGATGACAAATTAAAGGAGGATGGCAAAATAAAGGAAGATGACAATATGATCATCATGGTATCAGATCTAAGGGAGGTGTTGGAGGAAAAGCGAAAGATGCAAGAGAAAGCGATTGTTGTGGTGGTGGATAATATGGGGGAATTGTTGTATCAAAAATCGAAGAAACATAAGGAAAAAAGAATTATTTTGCTAAAAAAGTGATGCTGTATCTGTTATGGCTGATTTTGAAGTTGACATCACTATTGATGACTTCATTTGTGGAAAAGTAAATTTTTATCCAAAAGTATTGGGCACCACATTTAGATTTTCAGTTGACATCACTATTGATGATGGTTGATTTTTAGCTTGACATCACTATTGATGACTTCATTTGTGGAAAAGTAAAATTTTTATCCAAAAGTATTGGGCACCACATTTAGATTTTCAGTTGACATCACTATTGATGATGTCATTTGTGGATAGGAGGTTGCCACGAGGAAAATAAGCTGAGTACAAAAACCTGCCAGGAGGAAAATGAGCTGGAAACAATAGTGAGTCAAGTTCTACATGATGCAATATAGAGTCAAATAGTTGAGAAACATGTTTGTGAGTTGATGACATCATTTGTGGACAGCATGTTGCCACGAGGAAAATGAGCTGAGTACAAAAACCTGCCATGAGGAAAATGAAGTGAGCAATAATATGCAGCAAAGTTTGGGTTCAAGTTTCTGTCAAAAAATGTCCACTCAAAAGATGAATAAAATCGGTGGCTTCTATCTGTTCATTGTCATAAAAATGAAGGGCAGCAACTATCAGGGTCTCTGCAGGTACATTTATGCCTACACAAGACAGAAGAGTTTGCACTTGGTCAGTGAATTTTTTCAGGCCAACTTCAATAGTTATATGAGGGAATGGAATCAGTTGTCAGATGCAGTAAAGACGCAGTGGAGTACTTCAGCTGGATCCCTGCATCATTTGGCTGCAATAGTGAAGATCCTGAAAAAGAGAAAGGCGAATAAGTTTAAGTGACAGTTTAAGAAGGGCAAAACCTTCAGAAGAGTCAGAAAAAGCAAATAAGTGACAAAACCTTGATTGATGGCTCATATATCTCGTTTTTTTGTGTCACTGTACAGCACGTAGTGGTAAAATAAAATAGAATTCAGTTTCCTTGTGGCAAACAAATTTACTCACAATGCAGAGAGCATACTTATTCATCAATAGGGCAAATATGGTTGAAGAGACCCTCCTTTCGTTTATTGGTAAGCTTATGTGTAAGCCTAACAGACCCTCCTTTCGTTTATTGGTAAGCTTATGTGTAAGCCTAACAGACCCTCCTTTCGTTTATTGGTAAGCTTATGTGTAAGCCTAACAGACCCTCCTTTCGTTTATTGGTAAGCTTATGTGTGTGACTCACTCAACAGTCCTTAGCGCAGCCAGGGTGACTTCCTCTAGTAGTGGCGATTGTACTCTGCACATAGACGCCTCTGGGGGTTTCATACGGTTAGCAAATGCATACACGTATGCAATCGTGCCAATGGTAGAAGGGCGAGACTTCCCCTTTCCGCCGTTTTCACTGTTTGAGTTCACAACTGTCAGCCACAAAGTTTACAACATCGAATACTTTCTAAAGGGCATGATAAATCGGCTAAAGGTAATATCAGCAACAGCACATCCTGCAGCCGTAGTCACAGATTGGTCCTGGGCCTTATTGCACGGCTGTTCTCATGCTTTCAACAATTGCAACATAAAGGACTATGCCAACATGTGCTATCGGCTCATCAACAAAGATATGACGGAGAGACAGGTGAGCGTTCAGTACATACCTAAAGAAATGAAAAGTTTATGTGCACATGCATATAATATGAAGACCAGCATTTCAGTACAGTAATACAAAAGACTCGTTTCAGATCAACGGATGGACATATTTGCACACTTGCGCAGCTCACTTTTTACATCAGGCTTCCATCCGCAGTCGAACCATCGCTGACAAGAAAGTGCGCAAGTTCTTCATGCGCTTAGTGGCCACTATGATAAATTGCGCAGACTATGATCTGTTGAAAACCATCATCCACTGGGCCTACATGGTCTTTTCTGCAAAAATCAAGAATGATGCAGTGGAGGAAGCGATTGACTCATTGACGGAACTTGTCCGGAAGAGGAATTACTCAGATTTTTACAACGACCAGAAGGATGAGCCTACTACAAAGGTAATCTCTAAGCAACGAGTGCCAAACGGCTCACTATATACTTACAGTTAGGGATGATTCACAAATTACGTCAGGTGGTAGGGGAGGGGGGACCCCCCCTCGCCATGGCCCAGCCTCTGACGTCAGTCTGACGGTGGGGGGGGGGGGGGGTCGGCGCTCAGATCAATATTCTGACGCTGACGGGGGGGGGGTGTTGCACCGCATGATGATGATGGGCACGGATACATACACACATTACAGTATGTACTTAATACATGTACATATGGTACATACTAGAGCTCTCACGGGTACCCGGACCCGTAACCCGGACCCGGAAAAACCCGGCTTTTTTGGCTACCCGGACCCGGACCCGGACCCGGAAAAAAGGGCGAAAATCCGGGTCGGGTTCAAGGGGTAAAATTTTGCACAATTTGGCCTTTCTGCTCAATACAGTTTTGAGCATTTTCTGAAATTTTCTCAGAACGAGAAGGCAGTATCCTTACATTTTGACATGCACACAAAATATTGAGCTAATGTTTCAATATTGTACTACCTGGGGAGTTTGTAGTTTCTTTCGAAACGAACGTTATGTACGTATGCATGCGCTATGTAGTGTATGTACGTAGTGTACAGTACTGTACGTTTAGGTACCTAGGTACACTAGCGTAGTACGTACAGCTCAGTACATATGCCAGAGCAAATTCCTACTACCCGACCCGGACCCGTAACCCGCGGGTACATGGTTTTAAAACCCGGACCCGGACCCGAACCCGGATCAATGCAAAATGCCTACCCGTGAGAGCTCTAGTACATACATAACATACTGTATTGTACAGCAATATGTATGTACATATGGATACATACATATACACAACATACTGTATATTCACACATACATACGCAAGTACTACTATTACTACTGGTCTGTCCAGTGGGGGGGGGGGGGGGGGGGTCAGGCCAGTATGGCCACCTCTGACGCTGACGGTGGGGGGGGGGGGGGGGTGCGGCCTTTGGGCCAATTCTGACGCTATTCTGACGGTCGGGGGGGAGGGGGGGTACCCATCCATTTCGGCTGAAAACCACCTGACGTCATTTGTGAATCATCCCTTACACTTTACGTACGTACATACTAAACAGTTGGTCGTAGTGTCGTAGTACCTATGTACAATATGTACTACAACGTGCAGATCTCATTTTTTTTGATAAAGGTGCCCGAGGAAGTTGACGAAAATGAAAAAGTTTCTGAGAAGGAACTATGGAATCTCATCAGCTCCCAGCGCGGGACCTTGAAGGAGGCATCACCTTTCTGGCGTGACTGCAGGGAGATCATTGAGCTAGTGGAAACTGAATCGAGGCCATCTCCAGAAGACTTTGAGATCAATCCATATCACTGCAGCGAAGCCGTGGAGTCTTTGAACCTGTGGGTTCCACACGTTCATTTGTGGACAGGTCTCACCTTTACTCCACAGAGGTACGCCAACAACTTGTCAGAAAAAAGAAGGCGAAGTTCGCTACTGTCCCAGTGAAACATGAAACGAATGCAGTAGTAGAAGCTTGGCATCACGCGAAGAAGACCAGTATAATGCCGCACACACCGGTCACGCCAGCTGAGGATGTACAGTGCATGGAAGTTGGTGCTGCATCTCGTATGACAGCCGTTGATCAGACAATCAGAGCCGGTGCGCCCTACTCACAACTTACTCGCACCTACAAGAAGAAGCCGTGTGAGCCAGCTGAGCCCGGGAAGGAAGATGATACATTACCCGATGAAGGAAAGCAAAAATCGCCAAATGAGCGTACTGAGGAGCACTTTTCAGAGGAAAAGTGGAGCAAAGGAAAGAGGAAGACTAAACGATCACTGTACTTTAGTGCCACAATGGGAGACTTGACTGCACGAGCTGAGGCAAGCCCAGATGAAGCTGCAACATCTCCAACAGAAATAGCCGCTACAGCACCAACTCCACGACCACGGGTGCAGTACTCCTACCTCTTCAAGAAACCGAAAGGGAAAGCACCCAGACGCCCCACCTCTCAGCACAAAAAGTCGCCATCACCAGCCAAAATCCGCTCATCAGCACCATCTCCCGTTAATTCCCAAAATGGAGCAGACAGTCCAGCCCTGAGTCCGACAACTGCGTCAAGTACAGCCAAAGCACAATCTGGATCAACCCCGACGTATGGTCCTCCTCCAGTCGCTCAGAGACTAACACCAAGAAAGGAGCAGTCGTTGGAGAGAACCACTTCAAATGCTCTGAGCGACTTCGATCAATCCCCTGTCTTCCAGCCCGTGAAAACGGGTCCTCGTCCACGAGGCGAACGATATGGAGATAGAATACGACCTGCTCCCAAAAGCTATGACAGTGATCAAGTGTTCGTACCGATCGGGCAAGATGCCATCACCCATTTGCAGACAGAAGGAAGCTTCATACACGATGACTTCCTTCAGAATGTGCAAATGGTCATCAAAAACTTCAAACCTGAATTCGGAGGTGATTGCACGATGCAACTAAAGCACATTTTGTGGCACATACGTAGGGTATTGAACATCCACATGCACCACAATGTATGTAAACGTAAATACTGTACGTACGTGCAAAGTCCGCATTGTTCATGTATGCTGATACGTAGATACCATATGTACTATGTAGACTGTGATTACCTCTGTGGTGTCTGTACGTACAAGCATGTGCTGCATTATAGGATTATCTTCGCTGCATCGTTCCTCCATCCCTGACCTTCCAAGCCATCGAGGAAAAGTCATCATTCAAATGGTGTCACACATGGACCATTTTGTTGTCCTCTCCAACCGGTTCGTTCCAGGTGAAGCAAAAGCGAACACCATGCTCATTTATGATTCATTGCGCGACTACATGACAGCGGCAGAAGACGAAAGAGGACAGCAGAGGCGAGATCACCTTGTCAAGTGTGCAACTCAGCTACTTGGTTTGGATCATCGGAAAGACAAAGTAAACCTCTATTGGGCCAAAGTCAGTCAACAAGCATACGGAAGCAATGCTTGTGGTGTGCACGCATGCCTCAACGCAGCGGCTATTGCTATGGGTAAAGACCCTGAAGATTTCCACATGCCAGAAGATGATGACGATTGTCGCAAGATTTTGCTTGACTTCAGCCAGGAGGAGGAACTTTTCAGCTACAGGCCAGTAGAGTGCTCCCTGATACTGTCGCACTTACTGCACAAGTTGAGCAGACGAAAACCGATCTTCTATGAAGAAGACGACGAAAATGATGAAGATGATGCACGAGCGCATGCCTCAAAGACGAAACGTCTCGATCTGGATTTCGGCAACTACGTGGGCTTCCAAGCTGATGCTGCACCCCCGGAGTTAGCACAACCTGGTGACGAGGAAGCAGTTATTGCAGAGCAGAGCAAGAAAGACGCGGTGCGATTGCAGGAGATGAGGCTAACCTGGTCACAACTTCAAGATCTTAGATCGGAATCAGAAGAAGTTCCAGAAGTGGTGCTGAACAATGTTATGGCCCTGTTGGCGAAGGAGCGATCACAAACAGGGGAACTTCGATGGTCTGACCCGCAGCCGGTGGAGTTTTCATCTTTTGGAAACATAAGCTTGCAGTCGGCTTCAACCTTCCGCTTTCTCCAAATAGCATATGCGGGACCAGGAACGCATGTAGTTCTGATTTCAAATCTGCGGGTATCGGAGGAAGGTTCGGAGAAAGTAGCTTTCTGCTACGATTCAAATCACACTTGGACTTTACGCGGCCCGCAGGCGGACGTCCAGAAGGATCACATCTCAAAAACCACAACCAAACTTTTGGCACAGCACATGGCTATGGATGAGAACTACGCCATTCAATGGCCAGCTGGCGTACAACAACAACGCAAGTCAGTTGGATCAGGCCTGTATGCTGCCGCCAATGCAATTGCATTGGCCTCTGGCCTTGAACCTGAGAAACTCTGGTGGCCAGAAGGAAAAGTGTTGAGATCACAGCTCGAAAATTTTTTGAAGACTGGAAAGAGTGAGCAGTTTCTGGAAGTAGTGAAGGCGAAGGCACTGAGAACACAGCGTCGCAAATTTGTCGCTAAAATTTGCGACGCTGTGTACTGTGCAACATGCAGAGCAGCCGAATACCGCAACTCTGCCCCTGGGAGGCAGATTTTCATCGTCTGCGACTGCTGTGATAACTGGTACCACCCGTCGTGTGAAAGAGCTCCAGAAGCAGTTCGTAACTCACCAGAACACAGTGAGATCTTTTATCCATGCAATTCATGTCGGAGAGCTGGTCGCTATCCTGGGCACCTGGACACGGATGACATTCGGCGAGACATGGATGACGCTATTCAAAAAGATAAGGCTTGGGCTTCGGCATCAACAGGAGGCCGCCTAACAGAAGATGTAAGCAAAGCACGTTATCCGTGTGCTTCGTTTAGGTACCTAATTAGGTACGTACAATAGGTGCTGTAAGTACTCAGTACCTACATAATGTTATGTACATAAATAGTACAGGGTGTCTCCTAATAAACCAAACACTTTCTCGTGCATGTAACTCAGGAACCAAGCGTTAGATTTGCATTCGGTTTTTTGTATTGTGTAGCCAAGGCTTCAACTTAGGTGTGTACATAATTTTACCTTCATAGGCCCAGTGGAAGCTGCTCAAACACCTCAAACAAGCGGTCAAAAACGAGGGTTTTTTGAGCTGGTAGGGCGATTTAGGAATGTGCATGGTCCAAAAGATAAAATTAGTTTCGTAATGAAGAAAGATGTCCCAAAATGCTAGGAAATGTGTACCTATCTCATGCATTATCCCCAGTGGCAGCATAGCAAACGCATGAAACGGGGTATCTTTTAAGACCAATATATTCTCAATAGTAAAGAAAAACGGCGAATTTGAGCTTCGAGATTCAAACCGTCGCAATTTCTGAAGTATGTAGACCACAACGCTGAAATTTTGTACACATTTAAGTTGAAGCCTTGGCAACTAAATACAAAAAATCGCATGAAAATCCAACGCGTGGTTCAAGAGTTACGTGCATGGACGGGAGAGTGTTCGGTTTATTTTGAGACACTCTATATAAGTTAGAATATTCCTAAGCAAGTGCTCACATCTCGCACTACTGTATTATCATAATGATATATACTGTATATCACTATCATATCACTACTGTATTATCATAATCACTATCATATCATAATCATCTCACTATCATATCACTACTGTATTATCATAATTATCATAATGATAACATGTACATATGGTGTGTATGTATGTACAGAATGCGTGGCACTTTCAAACAGACAGGTGTCTTGAAGAGCCCAAAAGTAGTTGGTGGAAACTTTTTTAGAATGTGGATATGTTGAACAGAACAGTCGAAGTGCTGAACAGCATGAAGGAGTGGCCAGACATGACGAGCGGGAACAGGGTCCTTGATCATCTGGAACTTCGCATGGACACCAAGTTTCCAATGGCCTGCCAACTACGCATGCTCCTGTACGTACACAAATTATGTAGTTGTAATATATAAAGTACAGTAAATTCGTATTTTCTCAAAATTCAGAAGAGCGTAACGTACTGTACCTACTACCGTATGAAGGTATGCATACGCAAGCTGCTGCATAACAGTGCATTGCTGCTCAGCTGATGTACATGAACTGTCGAAACCTCTTCCAAATAACCGTACCTACCTACAGTATTATGTAGGCCTACTACGTACGTATGTGGCATGTCATAGATACATACACAGTCTGTCAGGAAATGCACTTACAACAGTATATACTTGGCATTTAAGTCAAATATTGGATTTGGCCTGTCCTGCACCGACAGCTGCGACTAAGGCATGGGAGCTCTTAGTGATTGGTGATCACCCGCTGCAGCAGACTGCAGACTCATGCGGCCTTTTCGTCTGTACTTTCATGAAGTGCCTGCTTTCCAACTCGAGACCTTTCTTCACGGAAGAAGATATGCCGTACTTTAGAGGACTAGTGATGAGGGAAATTGTTGCAGCCAAGCAGCGAAAGGCGGAGGCGCAAGGAGCAACAGCACCTGTCGGCGCAACAGACGCTGCCACCAAGTAGTACAGTACTTACGTATGCTTGTGCAGTTGGCAATAAAGATATGTACCTTTCACTTACTGGGTTGCTTTACGTACGTACGTAGGTACGTATACATACATGCTTAACTTACGTACGTACGTACATAAAGGATGCGTACTGTTGGTCATAAATTTCTTTGAGCTACTTTTGTAAAAAATTCAGGTCACTTCTAACTGTGAGTCCAACGCAAAGCCCGGAGAAAAAGTTTCTTCGTACGGAAGGAGCTCAAGGACGGCTGTCAACTGTAAAGAAGAAACTTTTGGACGTTGTGACAGGAAGTTATCCTGGAAAGTACGAGTTTGCTCGAAAGGATGCTGATACAGTCATCAAGTACAGTGAGAAGTGGAAGAAGCAGGAGAGAGAAAAACGGGCTTCAAGACAGCAGCAAGCTTCACACGTATTCGGTGACATTGGGCAGCAGGAAATTGGACCACAAGCAAAAGATCATTCACGGCATAAACTGTTGGTGAAAACGACTGAAAGTGTAACCAGTAAAACTGAACACTCGGCATTATCGTCCGGTGCCGCAACAATTCTAACGGCACCTAGTTCATCAAAGGCGTCTAGTTCGACTGCTACCCAGCCAATATATAAACGTTTATTCGACACAGATATGTGTGAATAGTAATAGTACCGAATATCCACAACAACGCAGACATTTTACGATACTGTATACATAATAAATAAATACGTACAAAACAGTCGCAGTAAAGGCAAAAACGGTGGGACTCTAAAACTTGTACACACGTGCATGATCAGCGATATCAAAACTGTCTAGTGAAGTGACAAAGGAATTTCGCGAGTTACTTGACACAATATTTTCCGATAGCAAGTTCCACAGAGGTACAACACGATGCCAAAACATGGATTGTTGTAAGCTGTTTTTTGCATATGGCACAGTAAGCCGTAGTGGGTGACCGCGAATTGAACGTGCCCTACGAAAAAACTGATTCTCGTCCAAGTCAACGCGCCCCGTAAAAACACAATAGCACATACAAAGATCAGCTTTTAAACGCCGAACCTCCAAACTCTGAATACCTAGGTGAGCACATCGCAACTCATAGTTGAGCTTAACACCATGACATCTTGAAAAAACAGCTGAGGTAAAATATAACTGTACTCTCTCAATCAACCTTATGTCAGACACTTTGGAAGGGCTCCACACTACAGTAGCAAACTCTAACAATGGCCGTACATACGTATAATATGCGCGCATAAGAATTTCGTCATTATTGGTACTGAAAGCCTTAAGAATAGAACGCGCAACCCCATACGCTTTTGCAGATATTATCGAGCAGTGCTGAGTGAAAGAAAAACTGGAAGACATAATGACGCCTAAGTCCCTACATGAAGACACAGAAGAAAGGTTTGAACCAGACAAACTGTACAATTTTGGCTGCGAGTTACCAATAGATAGCACATTACATTTAGCCACGTTAAGAGACAATTGCCATTTATCATCCCACTCTTGTATAATAGATAAAGCATCCTGAAGGGCGGCTGCATTATTACTGTCAGCAAACACTTTCACATCATCCGCATACATCCTAACATAGACTGGGAGGTGCTCTAATTCAGAAACAAGATCATACGTATATAAATCAAAGAAGCTGGGGCCTAAAACAGAACCCTGGGGTACACCACTGTCAACTTGTGCTCTGCTAGAAAGAACGCCACCTACTAACACTTGCTGCTCCCTATTGATAAGAAAATCTTTGACCCAATCAAACAGTTGTCCATCAATACCATATGCACGTAGTTTATACAACAGCTTATTATGTGGTATTACATCAAAGGCTTTGCTGTGGTCCAAAAAAGCAACATGGCAAGCGCGTCTATCAACAAGAAAATTAGTCCAGTGGAACTCACAGTCCAATAACTGAGTAACAACAGAACGTTTTGGTAAAAAACCATGCTGTTCAGGCGCAACTAGATTATTTACTGAAAGGTAATGCAAAATGGCCCTGTTGACTATACGCTCCATAGTTTTGCCAACGTCACTAGTAATTGAGATGGGCCTATAGTTGACTGCAGAAGCCTCGGAACCTTTTTTGTAAACTGGTACCACATTCGCTAGCTTCCATATTTTAGGTAGTTTTCCAGTGTTAAAGCTGACACGAAATACTCTACTAATAGGCTCACAGATGCACACAGCACAAGATACATTATCATAGCAGTACGACGCAATTTTCTTAAGTAAGATTGCTGGTATTCTATCTGGTGTATTTGTCACCTTGGACGGAAGCTGCCTAAGAAAGGTGCATACATGATGCTGGTGGAAGCTAACAGAGCTGCAACGATTAGCGGTTTTGCTGGGAAACGGTGGACGCACACCGTCGTCCTGCCGGAAGGAAGAGCAGAATTGTTGGTTGAGGACGGAAGCCTTATCAGCATTGTCAGTTGCCACTGTGCCGTCAGATTTGCGTAAAGCTCCCACTGGTTTTCTGTTGCGAAGTTTGCTAGCGGCATATCTGTAGAATGAGTTGGAGTCCGTGAGCGCTGACCGTTCGCGTGATGCAACATATTTTCGCAGAGCAGCTGCATATTCCTTTCCCGCCCTCTTGTACTCTGCCATAGCTATTTGACTAACATCCCTACGATTCCAACGCCTGCTTACGCCTCATGCGTAAAACACGGATTTTGGAAAGCGGCGATATAGGGACTTTTTTTACTGCGACCTGCCCAAACAACCCTTTACGAAAACAATCCGGAATATGTCGATGATACCTGCTCCTATCCCAACAATGGCAAACATGCGACGGAATATTTTTTGTTGATAAGACATTCTATCCACATAGGTAGGTAGGGAGCATGCTTTTGCTGGGTCCACTCGGAATCAGGCATATTATTGAGCGTTGATTTTTACTTTTTAAGCATTTGTTAGTATTTATTAGGTATTTTGTACCCGAAAGGCACCCCACACTGAAGCGCTAAGTAAATGCCTTTCTAAAGCTTCTTCCGGCAGCCGCAGAGGCTGAGGCCTAAGCCCTGCAGTATCCATCAACCCTGTCGTCAAAAACTGTTCCATTTGACTTCGGAAACGCCCCAAAACTTCCATGATCATGTGTGGTATCTGCGCGGATAGCAAGGCGTGCGTTCCCTGTGCCTTCCCCGCCCTCAAGGAAGCAGTTAAGGTCGGAACCGCAGCCAGGAATAGAGCGGAAACGGCAAAGAAACAGGAGAACAATCTGCTCGCAGTGTCCTCCGCGCTCCTGTCCTCCTGTGCGAAATTCACCTTCCTCTGCCCTCCATGCTCCACGCGCTTGAAGAGCGAGGCAGATGATGACGCCTCTTTCTGTACCTCTCCCCCATCAGCTGATGAAGGCCCCACTCTTTCCAAGCTGCAAAAGGATATTAGCACACTCACGGGGGAATTCAAAGCTCTGATGGAGGAACTGCGAAGTGTGCGAGAAGCCAAAGAAAAGGAGAATGAAGAGAAAGAGGAAGGCGAGCTGGGGGAGACTGAGGATGGGGCCGGCGACTGGAATGTGGTGGTGGGAAAGCAGATGAAGCGCCGTCAGCGACAAGCCACCACTGGTCGCCGCCCTTTCCCTCCTGCGCCGAGGTCCTCTGCACCTGGCGGCCCTTTCCGTCCAGCCCCCCGCGGCTCTTCCGCGGCTCCGCGCAGTTCCTACGCCGCTGCTGCTTCTACCCGTCAAAACGCCGGCTTCTCCCACTATGCTGCTCAGCACAGTGCGTGGGAGGCGGACAGAAGAGCGGAGGAGCTGCGACACTCTGTTGTTGTTCTGGGCATGCCTGAGTCGAAGGAAACAGGAGTGAAGGCAGTCCAGGATGAGGAGGCTGCTATGCAGAACCTGGCGGAAACCCTTGAACTCCCAGCTTCCCTCATGCCCAACTTCAGACGTCTGCCAAAGGGCCCACTGGCGAAAAAGGACACTCCCCGCGTACTTATTTGGCATCTGGGCAGCGAATATATGCAGCGCCGCGCACTCCAGTCGTCCTCCCTCTTGAAGGACAGTGCGGTTTTCGGCTCCGTCTTCCTCAGGCCGCCTCTCTCAATGCAAGAGAGGAAGACGGACGCTGAAACGCGCTGGCGTTGCAGAGAGCTCAACCGTCGGCTCCTTGGGCCGGACTGCAGTTCCGACACGCTCTCCGCTGCTACCGAGAAGTTCGTCGTGAAGGGGGACAGATACGCAGCGCGAATCTTC